>VMDO01020492.1:0-37420 GCA_007922755.1 Pedetes capensis | reverse complement strand
GCTGGGATTTGGCTCAGTGGGTAGAGCGCTGCGCTGCAGTCTCTGAGGTCCCAAGTTCAATTCCCAGCACCACAAAAATGGGAGAAGGGCCTGGCAATCCACTCCCAAGGCAATCCCGAAGCACTCAGCCATTGAAAACCCTATGAGGGTCGCTATGAGTCGGATACCGACTCGACGGCACCTAACAACAACAACAACAGACCCATCAAGATTGTCTGAGATATCATGTAATAAATTTGTGAAATTCATCATGATAGATTTCACAGAAATGAAGTCATTCTAAGAATTCAAAATGATCTTGATTAACTTATCTTTGTTGTTGTTAGGTGCCGTTGAGTTGGTGTCCGACTCACAGCAACCCTACGTACAACAGGTGAAACAGTATTGTCAGTGCTTTTTCTGCTATTCATAGGGTTTTCAATAGCGGATTGTTTTTTTGGATGTGGGTTGCTGGGTCTGTCTCCCAAGCCTACAGCACCTGGTATTCCCAGGGGGTCTCCCATCCAAGGACTAACCAGGCCCAACCCTGCTTAGCTCCCGAGATCTGATGGGATCGGACACCACAGGGTTACAGCTGCAGGCTAACTTATCATTGGATACTGAAAAGAAGCAAGAAAGCATATGAACTCAAATTGTAGAACTGAATTTGGATAGTCTTCCCTTTTCTACCTTTTCTCCACTCTACATAACATTATGCAATTGGGTTGTTCACCCCATCTTCTCCCACCCACACAAAATGATGTTAGGGTCAATGTCTACTGGTTCAACAGGAGTCCACAGGTCATGTCTGACTAGCAGGTGTATTTTGTTTGCTTATATAGTGCTTAACAAAGTATAATTTTACTGTCAATGATGCAGAGGGATAGTATGTTTGGACTGGCCAGCCTAGGGTGTCATACCTTCCTTGGATCCAGAGGTAGGATTAACCCCTACATAAAATGCAGGACTCTGGGTGATAGAGGGGTAGTTTCCCAATGGTACACAAGTGGAGATTCTTGGTGGTAACAGCAACAGGCCACCCCCATCTTTGCCTCTGGATTTGAGATATACCCAAGTTATCCGCAGCTTGCTGGTGATCAGTTTCTGTCCCAATTACTTAACCCTGCCGTTGTAACGCTAAAGCAGCTGTAGATGTTATGGTTCTGAATGTCCCCCAAAGGTCATAGGTTTGAACATTTGGGTCCCAGGGGGTGGCACTGTTTGTGGAGAGTATAGAACTTTGGGAGATGGGATTCTTGCTTTGTGGAAGTGGCCAATTGGGGACAGACCTTTGGAGGTTTCTACCCTGCACCTATGGCCCAGGTGCTCTCTGCTTCCTCTTCCACCATGTCATGAGGTCATCTGTGACAGGCTTGTCCACTGCCACCATGTCTGTCCTGCCACCATTATGGACTGAACCTCTAACTGTGAGCTCCCCATAAACCTCTTCCTTCACTAAATTTGTTTCAGTTGGTTCTTTTGCTACAGTGAGGATGGCTGACTGATACAATAAGTATCAGTATCAATAAGTAGACAATAAGTAAACAAACAGGCACTGATGAGCTCCAATAAAACTTTCTTTACAAAAACAGTCTTCAGGCTAGGGCTAGGCCTGAGCTCTACGGCAGGCCAGGCTTTTCAGGATGCTGCAGTATAGATGGATGGCAGATGGTTCAGTGGAGAGCAAAACCCGTGCAAAGGAAGATGGGAAGGGAGAGGACTGGAGGGATTGTGAGACCACATTGAAGACCTCGCAAGGTCTCTGCCAGCCCAAAGGGACTCCTCGGAGGAGGCTGGCATTGGGCAGAAATGTGCAGGCCCTGGTGTCTTACCTTGCCTAGGCCTTATCCAGGGGCCACCCCAAGAGGACAGTGACCTTTGTCCAATAGCTGTAGATGCTGAAGGTGCTGGCAGATGGAGGCCATCAGCCATTCATGCTGCTTGCCACTGGGCCAGGTATTATCTCTTGTTGTTGTTGTTAGGTGCCGTCGAGTCGTGTCCAACTCATAGCGACCCTCATAGGGTTTTCAATGGCAGATTGTTTCGGGATTGCCTTGGGAGTGGATTGCCAGGCCCTTCTCCCATTTTTGCGGTGCTGGGAATTGAACTTGGGATCTCAGAGACTGCAGAGCGGGGCTCTACCAACTGAGCTAAATCCCAGCCCAGGTATTATCTCTAGGGAGGATTTTATCATCTGTTTCCATGTCCTCCATAAAAGCAAGAAGTGAACACAGGGAAGGGGCCAAGGGAGAAGCCTTGCTTGCTTCGGAGTAGGACTTTGGCCTGCCCCCAGGATGGCCCAAAAGGGTTAGATTTTAGGGCAAAAGCCTTTGGTAAAGACAATGTGATTTTCCCCAGAGCATCATTACTCTTGGGAATCCATGTAGCCTTCAGCAGCTGAATGAAAAGTTAGAGGCCCTCGGTTCTGGCCAAACTCACATTTGAGGTTAGTCAAACTCATTTTGCTCAGTTTTATTTTCAACTGGTGAACTTCAGGTGGTCATTTGGCTTCCCATGTGGATTTCTCTACAGCAGAGAATGCACTGAGTATGTAATTGTGCTCCTCACAGCCAATGAGTGTGTTGGAGCTATAGCTTAAACACCAACCTTGGTTTAATGTGAGTCTGCCTCAGAGGAATGAGTCCATGATCATTGTCTGCACAAAGTTTCAGTCCGAGAGGGCGCTGGACTGGGGCCTTTGGGAGCTCTCCAGGGTAAATGCCACTCTTTCAGGATTCTGGGAACTTAAGAAAGCTGCTTTCCTTAGAAACTTCCTGACCTTGTCAAGTTGTTCTTTGGGTTTTCCAGGTAGATGACAGCCATTAAGGTTTTTGTTGTTGATGATTTTTTTTCAACTTTTTATGTTACTTAGTTATCCTTTCTTTTTGCAGTGTTTAGAGGGTAAACCCAGGATCTCATGGACACTTTGCAGGTGCTCTACCACTGAGCTGTCCCTGGGCCCATTTTGTTTTTTACAATTTTCTATCTTGAGACAGGGTCTCCCTAAGTTATGCTGACTGCCTCTGAACCCTTTTCGATCCTCCTGCCTCTGCCTTCTGAGTCACTGTGATTACAGGCATGGGCCACCGCATCTAGCTTTTAGTGACCTTTCTAATTGACATATAATTATCATACATATTTATGGAGTACCATGGGATATTTTGATACACATATACATTGTATAATATTTAAATTAGGGTAAACTTATCTACTTCCTCATAAACTTTTCTTTGTGGTGAGAATATTCAAAATCTCCTCTTGTAGCCTCTTTGAAACACACAGGACATTGTGGATATCTCTAGTCACTCTGCTGTGCAGCGGCACACCAGAGCTGATCTCTCCTACCTAACTGTAGTTTAGTACACACCAACCAACCTTTCCCTCCCTCAACTCTCCTCAGTCTCTGATAAGCCCTACCTTGTCTTCTATGAGATCACCTTTTTTAGATTCTCCATGTGAGTGATAACACAGTATTTGTCTTTATGTGTCTGGCTTACTGGTTCCCATCCATGTTGTCATGAGTTTTTGTTAGGTGCCACCAAGTGACAGTCATGTTAATGAGATTTCTGTCAGTATAACAAAATGCTCAAGGTAGTCTACTCAAAAAGAGGAAAGGTTGATTTTGGCTCACGGTTTCAGAGATTTCAGTCCACGATTTGTTGGCCTGGTGCCTTTGGGCCTGTGGCGAGGCGGAATGTCATGGTGGGAGCACATGGCGAAGATAGCTGCTCACTTCCTGGTGGCCTGGAAGTGAAAGAAAGAGACAGGAAGTGGCTGTGGTCCCAATGACCTAACGTCCTTCCACTAGCTCCCACATTCTAAAGGTTCTGCTACCTCCCAGTAGCACTGTAGACTGAGGACCAAACATTGAACGCCTGGGCTTTTATGGAGCCCTCCAGATCCAAGCTATAGTGCAAGGTTTTGTCCTTTTATGACTGAGTAATATTCCACTGTGTATGTTGTTGTTAGGTGCCGTTGAGTCGGTGTCCAACTCATAGCGACCCTCCTAGGGTTTTCGATGGCTGACTGTTTTGGGATTGCCTTGGGAGTGGATTGCCAGGCCCTTCTCCCGTTTTTTGCCATGCTAGGAATCAAACTTGGGACCTCAGAGACTGCAGTGCAGCAATCTACCAACTGAGATAAATCCCAGCCCCCACTGTGTATATGTACCACATTTTCTTTATCCAGTCATCAGTTGTCGAGCAAATTTTGTTAGATGTGTAAGGACCCGTCATTTACAAATACCTGTAACAGCATGAGGCTGATGAAGGGGCTAACCACCATAAGCAGCCATGTCCCCCAAACCCTAGCAAGGGGTCTGAAAGGTACATGGCTCCCAGCTAAAGACTGCATTTGCTTGCTGCCTTGCTGCTAGCTGGGTCTGGCCAGCGGGATAGAGGCCTAAGCAATGGGTGAAGAGCTGAGCTATGACCCCACAGGCAAAGTGGCCTGCCTTCTCCCTGGGCAGGTGTGGATGGGGCAATGGTACCTGGAGCAGTCATCTTGGGTCACAGGATGGGAGCCACCCAGCAAGGCAGGTGGAACAACACAGGAGGAGCCTGGTGGCCTGATAGTCAAGCAGACACCCTACCAACCACTGGGTGCCAAGCTCAGCTTTCTTTCTTTCTTTTTTTTTTTTGTGTGGTACTGGGGGTTGAACCCAGGACCTTGCTCTTGCATGCTCTGCAAATGCTGGACCACTGAGCTGTGCCCCCAGCCCATTTTTTTACTGTTTGAGACAGGGTTTTGCTAAGTTACGCAGACTGCCTCTGGTGTCAAACTTGGGATCCTCCTGCCTCCGCCTCCTGAGCCGCTGGGATGACAGGCGTGCGCCACCGCGCCCAGCTTGCTCGGCTTTCTGTGGCAGAGCAATTCATTTCTACCTTTTTTTTTTTTTTTTTTTTTTTTTTGTAGAACTAGGGGACTGAACCCAGGGCCTTGTGCATACTTTGCAAATGCCCTACCACTGAGATTCACCTTCTTTTCAGTTTGTAGTGAGATCTTTTCAGGGTCTCACTAATGTATTCAGACTGCCTCTGGCCTTGAACTTGTGATCCTCCTGCCTCTGCCTCCCAAGTCGCTGGGATGACAGGCATGTGCCGTGGCACCCAGCTAATTTCCAACTTTTAAAAGCCATTGTTATGTTGATCTCTCTCTTAGAGAAGCTGAATGGACATCCTGATTCATATAGTACGTTTATTCTTCATATATATGGTAAGAGAGGACCGACTGAAGATTGTAGGCTCCTGACAAGGTTGCTCTTGGTAACTGTCTAGGGCGTTGTATGTGGTGCAGAATGGAGAAGGGCAAGTGGCTATCAATTAAACGGAAATAATATGCTGTTAAAGACGATGTGACAATAAACACTAAGCACATTTGTTCCAGTGTGGCCCACACATGCTACACACCCTGAATTCAGAGGTTGGGGCCTCCGTTCCTCACATAGAGAGCTGTGAGCTGGGGATAAAAGGGAGGCAGCTGAAGGCTGGTAGGGGAGATGGATAGCTCTGGCCCCAAGGTCAACATCTGGACAACCAGTGAAGAGAGAGAGAGAGTGCGAGTGAGAGCGAGCGCAGAGGCAGAGGAGGAAACAATTGAGCACTTGCTGTGTTCCAGGCATGGGCCTGGCTCTGTGCATGGTGTACCTCGCCCAGTGTACTGACTGAGAAGCCCCAGGAAACAGAGACTTTGCCTGTGCTTCCCCACTACCCAGTACCTAGAACAGTACTGGCATGTAGGAGGCTCTCAGGAAATACTTGTGAAGTGAATGAATTAAGCATCTCACACCAACTTGCTGAGATCTACAGTAATAGCCAGGTTTGGGCCACTGTGGAAACAAAGGTTCAGAAGTATTAAGGAACTTGCCTAAGGCTGCACAGCGCGCAACTAGCTGAACCAGGATTCAAAGGCTGGGGAGCCTCTTTCTCTCCTGTGGTTCTTCTGTCCTGGTAGGATAGAGTCTTCTGGCTATATGTCCAGAAAAGCAGTATTTCACTGTCAACCAGGGGTTTTCAAACAACTAGGGTAAGATTTTGCTTCATGGTAGCATAGGATCTCTTTAGGATGTTTGTGTCTTCAAGGAGCAGGGAGGCTAAAACCATTGTGATTCCAGGGGACAGGGAGGGCAGGGAGGCCCCTGAGAGAGAGGAAAAGACTCGGGAAGGAGCGCAGGTAGCACGAACAGGCATCTGTGCTTAGGTTTAAGACAATCATCACACATGGAAAAATCCCCACCTGAAGGCACGCTGTGGGTCTGCAACCTACCCACTGGTGTTTTGCACATGTGCCGTAACCAGAGGCACCACTGGGGAGGAAAATTGACCAGACCTGTCCCGAGGTGCAGGCAAAAGCCATCATCCATCAGGGATTGGAGAGAGCAAGTTGCAAAGTTGCAAAGCATTTGACGGCACTTTAATCATGGGAGAGTGCATTTGAAAACTCCATTTCTACCCTCACTTACCATGCAGGGCTTGAGCAGCGTCTGCCTTCCGGAAAGGAGACCGGGGTCTCCACTCGCCACTTGCTGGAGTGCCCCCCAGCCAGCTGCCCTTGTTTCTAGCACCAGCCTGGCCCTCGGTTCCTCCTGGGTTTGTGACTCTGCCTCAGGGAGCAGAGCACATGGAACTTCCAGATGGCAGAGGTGAACGTGGATCTTCTCTGGAGCCCTGTGGCTGAGGAGAGATCCCAGGTACTGACCTGCAGGATGGCCAGCCTGGGACCCCAGAGACCAGCGGGTCCTTACACCTAAGGGACACCCCAAAGGTCACTTGTAGTGCCTTGAGCTAGGCTGGCGGGAACCACAAGGGTACCAGGGATGGTGCCTTCCTGACGGGGAAGCTGACATTCCCAGAGGGGCAGAATGTCCCACAGTCCAGTTCGGCATGGGATGGTTGAGCACTCTGTGCAGCTCTGAGTGGTGAATAAATGAACGTGTGGGGGGGGTATGTGTGGGGTGTGCCTCAGGTCTACGTGTGGAGTCGCTATCTCTGAGTGTTGTACATGCGTGGGTGTGATGTTACTCACTTTGCGTCGCTGCGGTGAAGTACTGGCGCAAGCCACTTACGGGGAGAAAAGGTTTATTTTAGTTCATGGCTTTGAAGGCTTCAGTCCATGGTCATTTGGCTCCATGTTCCTGGGCCTGTGGTGAAGCAGAGCATCATGGCGGCGGAGGAGGGCGTGGTGGGGCAGAGCTGCTCACTTCATGGCGGCCAGGAAGCAGAGAGACAGAGAGGAAAAGGCTGGAGCAAGATACGCCCAGCCCTTCAAAAGCACGCCCCAGTGGCTGCTTCCTCCAGCCAGGCCCCACCTCCTCACAGCCCATTCAGTGATGAACTCCCCGGGGGATCGGCCCACCCATGAAGGCGGCGCCCTCACGATCCCACCTTCTCTCAAGAGCCCACCAGCTGGCGGCCAAGCCTGAGACAAAGCAGCGTTCAGAAGACATTTTTAGGACTCAAAAGATAACAGGGATTCTGCATGGAATGGTAGCAGAATGCAGAATCTCGACTGTGTGAATGTGAGGAATGGGGGCCCCATCTTTTGAATTCAGGGTGTATAGCATGTGTGGGCCACACTGGAATAAATGTGCTTAGTGTTTGTTGTCACATCGTCTTTAACAGCATATTATTTCAGTTCAATTGATAGCCACTCGCCCTTCTCCAGGACATGCATTTGGCTTAACACTGACAACAGAATAAGAACCGTCCGCCCTGGTTTCTGGGAGAAAGACCTGGCAACCCACTCCCCGCAAAAAAAAACAATCCGCCGTGGAGAACCACTGACAATCAGAGAAGCACTGGCAATCGTGTTTTGCCTCTCGTGTGTAGGGTTGCTATGAGTCGGACACTGACCCAATGGCACCTAACAACAACAACAACACTGGCTTCACATGGGTGGGGACTTCCATCAGGGTCCTGGTTTGCCTGTCTGATTAGTTGGTTAGCTACCTGGTTGAGTGGTCAGATTTCACATTACCTTGTTAATTTCCTCTCTTTTCTGAGTCACTTTTATTCATTTTTTTCTTATTCTATTGAATCATTAAGATGTGTTTTCTCTGCAGTGCAGCCCAGTGCTGCAGAATTTTTTTTTTTTTTAAATTTAAATGCGTTTAATCTTCTCAGAATGTATTAGATTACCTCCTCCCTTGGGTTGGATATTTGTAGGGATAGAAGTAAACTGAGTGCTTAGCAGTCATCCTTTATTCTTCTCTTAATTGTCCCAAGGCTGGGAGTTAGGAGGCCAGCATTCTGCCTGGGGATCTTCCCAAACATCGCAGCGGGGCTCCACCTGGTCTGTAAACATGTGAGAGGGGGGGCGGGCAAAGCTGGCCCACTTTATAGCCAGCACCCCGGCTTGCTTGCGAACAGAGCTCCATTTGGGGTCCTCCTAAGTCCATGATGGCTAAGTTCCTTCTTGGCTGGCAGTCCACCTGCCTCCTGGAGCGACTCACGGAGCCCTCACGCCAGCATCGAGCAGCTTTGTGTTTTGTAAATGGTTTATGAATCATAATGAGTGAAAGGTCTGCTCTTCAGATGACCTGTTGGGGCAGCCCCAACCTGGGCTGGGGTCGCAATGTACTAAGGGGCAGGAGAGGCCGGAAGGGCCACAGCAGCACAGGGGCAATGCTGTCAGCCATGAGAGTGTTTTTGTGTGGACTGGCCACATCTATTGCTCTGGGTAGACGCCGTCCCATCACTGCCCATCGATTTTGGGAGGAAAACACGACTCTCTCTGTCCCAGCACATTCAGCCTTGTGCCGGGGAATGGGGCCTGGAGAGGAGAGGGTGGGCTGTGTGTTACACCACTGGGCCCTAGGACAAGGCGGCTCTGTGCAAAGCCCCAGGGCAGACGCCGTTCTCTGTGGCAACTGGGCAAGGCTTTCCATGTGCTGGCTCTTCCCACCTTGACAGAAAGCATCACCTACCCTCTTTGTCGTGGTTTAATCACGTCTTCTTCATATCCTAACCATTCTGTGATGCGCGTGGTGTTGGCTCCATTTTATTGTTGTTGTTAGGTGCCGTCGAGTCAGTATCCGACTCATAGCGACTCTTATAGGGTTTTCAATGGCTTGGGAGTGGATTGCCAGGCCCTTCTCCCATTTTTGCGGTGCTGAGAATTGAACTCGGGACGTCAGAGACTTCAGTGCAGCGCTCTACCAATTTAGCTAAATCCCAGCCGGCTCCATTTTAGAGATGAGAAAGTTGAGGATCAGGAAGAGCAGTTTTCCGAGAATACTATGTACCTTACAAGTGACGAGGTGCGATTAGCTCTCGAGTCTGCCCACTCCAAAGACACATTTCCCTGGGAAAGTCATTGGATTCTGATTCTGTGTGAATCTGGATTTTGTGGGTGCTGCAGTCTTAGCTCTGTGCCCCTCCTCAACCCTGCATGATGCCTTTGGTCCAAATCTAGCCCCCAACTGTTTGCCAGGCTCTGTGAGAAGTGCCAAGTGGGAGAGGTCAGTGAGCAAAAGGAGCTTCTTGTCCAGCTTGGAGACACTACCAAGACGTGCAGCCCGACTCCCCTGTCCATTTCTGTTTCTTCCTGAGAGATCCTGGGGTAGAAGAGGGAGCCCTGGGCTGGGGGACCTGGGTGTGGAAATCTCCCCTATGCAGCTGCTTACTTGCTGTGCAGTGCCCCGAACCAATTAATTCAACTCAGTGAGGACCTCTTGGGGTCTGTTTGGGACATTCCCAGTCTTAGCCCTGAATGTTCCACGTCCTGGGAAGCTCCTCTGTCTTGGGCAAACCACTGTGGTTGGTCACTCCACACAACCCTAAAACCTGTCTCCTTCATGAGACTGCATTTTGCAAAAAAGAGGGGGCTGGGCTGTTTTCTTCTTCTCTCTGTCTCTGTCTTGCTTTTTCTCTCTTCTAAATTATATAAGGCATGCATGTCGATTGCTGAAAACAGAGATAATAAAAAGTACTAAATGGCTAATAAACATAAGAAAAGGTGCTCAATTTCACTCTTAAAGAAATGCAAATCAAAACACAGTATCATTTTCACCTCTCAGATTGGAAAAGAAGATGAAAACATTGAGGAGGCTTAGTTGAAGCTGGAAAGGCTGGTGGGTGGGGGCGTGCACCATTTCCTTTTCTTTGCTGGGAATGCAAATGGGCGCAACATTTCATGGAGTCCATTTGGCGTATCTGCCATCCTCTGTGTGTGTACACCATTTGCCTTAGCAAATCCATTTCTGAGAATGCGTCCTATAGAAACATTTTGTACAGGTCCACTACGATGTATACGAAAGAATGTTCAGTATAGACCTTTTGTTGTAAGGAAAAAAGGAACTAATCTAGGAGACCACCAACTGGGGCGAACAATTGGACAATTGTATATGGTGGAAGTTTGGGAGTCCTCTTCCTGTTCTCCCTACAGAAAGGGGTTGTCAAATTTTAGTGTGCACCTGCGTCACCTGGATGGTCTGTTCAAACAGAGGGCTGGTCCTCATTTCAGAGTTTCTGTTTAAGTAGGTCTGGGATGGAGCCCAAGAATTTGCATTTCTAACAAGCTCCCAAGGGATGCTGAGGTCTGGGCCACACTTTTAATAACATTGATATAGAGATAAGTTGTTTTTGTTGTTGTTAGGTGCTGTTGAGTCATGCCCGACTCATAGCGACCCTCATAGGGTTTCCAATGGCTGACTGTTTCAGGATTGCCTTGAGAGATTGCCATGTCCTTCTCCCATTTTTGCAGTGCTGGGAATCGAACTCAGGACCTCAGAGACTGCAGAGCAGCGCTCTACCGACTGAGCTAAATCCCAGCCCATGGAGATAAGTAAGCAAGCCTTTTCCCAGTGTGACCTGGTTTAGATCTGGGAGCAGCATAGAGACCTGGACAAGAGTTCGGGAAGGTGATGAGGGGGACCCTCTGATTTTATTTGCAGTGGCCAACCCCCCCCCCCCATTCCTCCCTCCACTCCTATCTCTGAGAGCAGGGGTAAAGTGACATGAGGCTGGCATCTTAGCAAACATAAACTCCAGGGGTCCCTACTGAGTGGGTCTCAGGTGTGGAAGGAAGAAGCAGCTTGTGGGTGGGCTCTCCATCACACAGGCGCAGGGCAGAGCCTTGGAGGAGGGCCAGCCTCTGTCTGCCTCAGGGAGCAGAGCACATGGAGTTTCCAGATGGCAGAGGTGAACGTGGATCTTCTCTGGAGCTCTGTGGCCGAGGAGAGATCCCAGGAGCCGACCTGCAGGTCTGCCAGCTGTGTTTGTTTGTGCCTCTGCTTCTCCTGGGAAGCTGCCATTCTGGTTTTGAGGACAACATCCGACGCTCAGGGACTGGAGGAGCAGGTGTTCCTAGGAGCCAGACCTTGCAAATGAATTATCAGCTTGCAATTGCTGTCAGGCAGACTTGTGCTATGGGTGGCATTGTTTCCTGCTGTCTCCTCTCAGGCCTGGGTGAACCCCAACATCTTCCACGCCTCCCCTAGAGCTGCCCTTGAGATCATCCCGCGCCCACCCTGTGACTTCATCTGGGACTTTCCCCTAGGCACCCAGGTTTGCTCTGTCTTCCCAGCCATGGCACTGGCTTGTGCTGGAGGAGGACCTGACAGCGGAGGAAGGGAACACCCCCATTCTTCCCTCCTTCTTGGAACCCCCTCCCCAGACACCTGTTATCACTACCACCTTGGCTAGAATTTTTCTCCCCTATCCTAGGGAAGACTGATGGAAAGAGGGAGAAGAAGAATACGTCATTCTTACCACACGACTCCCCACCTGCCAGTGTGAGCCTTGCCCTGCCTCTGCTTCCTGGATGAACCATCTTTTGTGTGCCACCATCTGTTCAGGCTGCCCTGGCTCTTCTAAAATGACATTCTTTTTAAGTGCCATACCTTCTCCTGCATCCCCTGGGAAGGGTATTCCAGACTGCTCACTATTCATGGTCGTACTTTGGAACCACATTGATTCCCTCATTGCACCCTGCTTCATCCTAGCCTTGCTTCTCTGGCTGTTGAATTTACTGGTCTTTCCCCAATTTGTTTGCTTCATTCTTCATATTTATACCAACTTGGCTGTCCTCAGAAATGACATTAGTTTCCCACTCAAGATACACATTCCTAGATTACCACAGTCATTCCTCTTCTTAGTTCTCTCTAGTAGCCTTTGCTTGACACTTCCTATTTCAGCACCACACCAAAGACAGAGCAAATCTGAAAGGAAAAGACTGGGAATTTCTTTTAGATAAGGTTCTGCCCTGAACTGGAGAAGAGAAATAAGAGCTTGGATTTAAATGACCTCCATTAGTGAAGGTCAAGGCTACAGAACAGCAGCCTGACTCTAAGTCAACTGTGTGGCTCACAGAATGTCTTTGAACCATAAGCTGACCAGCAGGGGTCACACTGTACTGGTCAGGGAATAGAGCTCTATGATAGCCTTCGCCAGAAAGGTCTTTGCTGTCCATGGTGCTGAATTCCACTGCCCATTTGCTCCTAGGAGAACGGGAATAAATCCACATGAAGGAAAATATATGCAACTGTCTTGGAACCTAAGTCCCCACCAAGAAGCTATGCATAACTAACTAGTACCATTTGTTGAAGAGGCTGTCTTGTCTCCATTGAGCATCCTCAGCCCCTTTGTCAAAACTCAGGTGGCTGTAGTTGCGTGGGTATATCTCTGGATCTTCAGTTCTGTTCCATTGGCCTTCAAGCCTGTTTTTGTGCCAGTACCAAGCTGTTTTTGCCACTATAGCCCTGTAGTATAGTTTTAAGACAGGTATTGTGATCCTGCCTGCACTATTTTTGCAGCTTAAGATTATTTTGGATTGTTTCCATATGAATTTTAGGATTGTTGTTTCTATTTCTGCAAATTTTGTCATTGGAAATTTTAATGAGGATTGCATTAAATCTGTAAATTGCTTTTGGTAGTATAGCTATTTTTATAATGTTGATTCTCCCAATCCATGAATGGGGTGGGGGGAGGCTTCCATCTTCTAGTATCCTCTGCAATTGCTTTCCTTAATGTTTTGAAGTTTTCCTTGTAGAGATCTTCACAGTCTTTGGTTAGACTGATTCTTGAATACTTAATTTTTTGGTTGGCTACTGAGAAACAGATTGTTGCCTTAATTTCCCTCTCTTCCTGTTCAGTATTGGTATAAAGGAAGGATACTGAATTTTGAGGGTTAATTTTGTATCCTGCTACTTTGCTGAAGGAGTTAATTAGCTCTAAGTATTTTCTAGAGGCCATTGAAAACCCTATGAACAGTAGAGAAGCACTGACAATAGTGTTTCCCCTGTTGTACAGAGGGTCGCTATGAGTCGGATACCGACTCGATGGCACCTAACAACAACAACAACATTTTCTAGAGTAATTTTGGAGTCCTTTAGGTTAAGGATCATGTTGTCCATGAATAAGGATAATTTGGCCTCTTCTTTGCCTATGTGTATCCCTTTGATTTCCTTCTCTTGCCTGATTGCTCTGGCTAGGATTTCAACCACAATATTAAGTAATAAAGAAGAGAATGGACATCCTTGTCTTGTTCCTTATCTTAGAGGGAATGGTTTCAGTTTTTCCCAGTTTAATATGACACTGGCTGTAGGTCTGTCATAAATGGCCTTTATGATATAGAGGTTTTTCCCTATTATGCACACTTGCTCCAGGACTTTTATTGTGAAAGGAGGTTGCACTTTGTCAAGGCCTTCTCAGCATCGGTTGAGATGATTGTGTGATTTCTGTCTGTAAGTCTCTTGGTATGTTGAGTTACACTGACTAATTTCCCTACGTTGAACCAGCCTTGCCACTGTGGAATGGAGTCCACTTGTTCATGACTTATGATCTTTTTTATGTATTGATGAATTTGGTTTGCCAGAAATTTATTGAGGATTTTTATATCAATGTTCTTCAGGGAAATTGGTCTATAATATCCATCTGCAGAACATTGAAAACAGACCCATAGCTTTCAGTTTGCGTAAGAGTCAATTCAAAATGGATGAGAGACTTCAACATAAAACTGGAAACCTTAAAACTACTAGAAGAAAAGATAGAAAACATGCTCCAACACATAGGCACAGGGAACTATTTCCTTAACAAGACTCCAATCACCCAGGAAACAGCACCAAGAGTTGACAAATGGGAGTATATGAAATTAAAAAGCTTCTGTACAGCAAAGGAAATAATAAACAGAGTTAAGGGAGGGTTTACTGAAGGAGGGAAAATCTTTGCATCCCATACATCTGACAGAGGACTAATTTCTAGACTATACAATGAATTTAAGAAAATAAATCCTAACGCAAAAAATAACCCAATCCATAAGTGGGCAAAGGAAATGAACAGACAGTTCTCAAATGAAGAAGTCTGCAGGGCTAAGAAACACATGAAAAAAGGCTCAATATCCCTAGACATTAGGGAAATGCAAATCAAGACAACTCTAAGATTCTATCTCACTCCAATAAGAATGGCCAAGATCAACAAAACAAATAATAACAACTGCTGGCGAGGATGTGGAGAAAAAGGAACACTTTTACACTGCTGGTGGGACTGTAAATTAGTTCCACCACTCTGCAAATCAATATAGACATACCTCAGAAAACTAAGACTAGAACTGCCATATGACCCAGCTATACCATTCCTGGGAATTTACCCAAAGAGAGACAAGTCATCATATCATGGTTGCATTTCCATATTTTGTGCAGCACTCTTCCGAATCACAAGGATATGGAACCAACTAAGAAGTCCATCAATAGAAGAATGGATAAAAAATTGTGGTACGTATATACAGTGGAATATTACTCAGCAATAAAAAGAATGAAATAATGTCACTTGCAGCAAAATGGATGGAACTAAGAAAATCATCTTAAGTGAATGAATCCAGGCCCCAAAAGAGAAATACCATATGTTCTCACTCTTATTTTACAGGAAGAAAAAATCTATACATACATTGTTGTTGTTGTGTTGAGTCAGGTCTGACTCATAGTGACCCCTGTAGGTTTTTCTTTTCTTTTCTCTCTCTCTCTCTCTCTCTTTTTTTTTTTTTTCCGATACCGGGTGTTGAACCCAGGACTTTGCACTTGCATACTTTGCAAGTGCTATACCATTGGGCTGTACCCCCAGCCCAATTCCCAATTTTTTTTTTTTTTTTTTTTTTTTTACTTTTTTGAGACAGAGTCTCACTAAATTACGCAGACTGCCTCTGGTCTCAAACTTGCGATCCTCCTGTCTCTGCCGCCGAAGTTGCTGGGGTTACAGGTGTGAGCCACCGTGCCCAACCCTCATAGGTTTTTCAATGGCTGATTGGGGATTTTTTTGTGGGGGGAGTGGTTGCCACGCCCTTCTCCCAGTACATACGTAGATATATAAAAATGAACAATCAGACTTAGCTAAGAAGGGAAAAGGAAAGCAGAGGAGAAAGAAGAGGGGAGAGGACTAGCGGAAGGGAGCCAAGGTTGTGGAAGGCAGGAACGGGAGGGGAAATAATGTAGAGGGATAAAGGCAGAGAGGATCGTCTCAAATTAAATACTGCAACTTCATGAATATGTGGGAAACATAGGGGATTATAACCCACAACTGCACATGAGTTTTGCTACATAGTAATCAAAGGGTTCCACCAACTCTGTAAATTGATGAAAATGTAACTAAAAGCCATGTCATCATTGCACAATGGAAATAGGAAAAGCCTGATTGCTCTGAATCCCACCAATATTTATCAATAAAGGGAAAAAATAAATAAGAGCATATCAATAAAAAAAAAACCTAACTAATTTAGGGCCTAGTTAAACCAGTTGTTTGAAGACATCTGGGACCCCTAACCAAGGAGAAAAGAAATAACACCGGACACCTGGGTGGGCATTGTGCTTGACACCTGTGTTATTGATTTTCAGCTTCACAATCACCAGCGTGAGTAGGATCAGTATCTTCATTTTACTGAGGGAAGAGAGGCGTAGAAAACTTGCTCATGCTTGGGTTAAGGTCAAACAGTGATTGAGCTGTGGAGCCAGGGCTTAGACATGTTGTTGTTGTTAGGTGCCGTAGAATTGGCATCCGACTCATAGTGACCCTCGTAGGCTTTTCAGTGGCTGACTGTTTCGGGATTGCCTTGGGAGTGGATTGCCAGGTCCTTCTCCCCTCACCCTTTTTTTTTTTTTTTTTTGTGGTGCTGGGAACTGAACTTGGGACCTCAGAGACTGCAGCGCAGCACTCTACCAACCGAGCTAAATCCCAGCCTAGGGCTTAGACATAGAGGCGCCCATTCCCAAAGCTGGGACTGGGGCCATAGGACCACATGCCCTAAGTCTGGTGCCAGCGGCTCTTTGTTAGGCAGCTGACACCTCGGCAGGTCACCAGGTTGCATATTTTCTCGCTGGGCTGCTTCAAATTTCAAACCTCTGAGACTCTGAAACTGTTTCAAAAGCTTTCATTGTCCTCAGAAAACACACCCCCTGCCCGCATAAATGAAAAAGCCTCATTCGTTTCTTCATTTGTAAAGAAAAGGGATGGGAGTATAGGCACGAGATTCAAATTAAAACGGAGTGTTTCATTTTACTCGACCTTTGATTCCCAGCACATGGTCTCCTTCCCCTCCCAGCTCTGGCCACCTCTGAGCAGCGTGATTCATCAGAGCCCCAGGCTCGGCAGCTGTAATTGGTTTGTAACTTCCTGGACTGTCAAAGCCAAGATGGAAATTTTACGTATCACTCCACCAATTCCATCCTGGCTTTAATAATAAGTTGGCAGAAGGGAAGGCAGATTTACAGCGGGAGAGAAATGTAATCAAATTTGGAGGTGAAATGCAATCAGTACAAATGCAAGTTTTCATTTGGAGGCTCCTTAGATAAATGGGATCTCACCCAGCGCCCCAGACAAACCTTTGTTTCTTTTCTGGGAACAGCAGGGCGCCCTGGCAGAGTAATAATCCTTCAAGAGACAGGTGTTTTGGGTGGTTCATATCTGGGATTCCCTGCTCTCGCCTTGACAGGTGGCCCTGGGACGGTGAGGTGATGGCGAGAGAGCCAGGGAAGTTCAGTTGCCATTGGGAACGTCTGCTATGCTGAGTGCCCAGAGTGCCGGAGGGAAAAAGGGAATTAAGTACTTACTAGGTACTATACAAGACTGGGATTTAGCACAGTTGGTAGAGCGCTGCTCTGCAGTCCCTGAGGTCCTGAGTTCGATTTCCAGCACCACAAAATGGGAGAAGGATGTGGCAACCCACTCCCAAGGCAATCCCGAAACAGTCAGCCATTGAAAACCCTATGAGGGTCGCTATGAGTAGAACTCGACTCGACGGCACCTAACAACTACAATAGGTACTGTATGTATTGTTGTTGTTAGGTGCCATGGAGTTGAGTCCAATTCATAGCAACCTTCATAGGCTTTTCAAGGCTAATTGCCTTGGAATTGCTTTGGGAGTGGATTGCCATGTCCTCCCTGGTGCTGGGGATCAAACCTGGGTCCTTAGAGAGTGCAGAGCAGTGCTCTACCAACTGAGCCAAACCCCATCCTGCATCCTGCAGCTGTAGCCCTGTGGCCTCCGATCCCGTCAGATCTCGGAAGGGAAGCAGGGTCAGGCCTGGTTAGTATTTGGATGGGAGATGGCCTGGGAACACCAGGTGCTGAAGGACTTGGCAACCCACTTCCCCCTCCAAAAAACAATCAGCCATTGAAAACCCTATGAATAGCAGAGAAGCACTGACCATAGCGTTTCACCTGTTGTATGCTGGGTTGCTATGAGTTGGACAATGACACGAGGGCACCTAACAACAACAACAACAGCAGTCAGAGTGGGACATTATTTGTTGACTGGCCAGGCCTGAGTCATGTGCTCAGCTCTGAGCCAATCACTGTGGAGAAAGGGAGGAGCTAGGATAATGAACTCACCACCAAGTCCTGCGCTCCGTGGTCACCTCCACTCAGACTACCTGGATTGAGCGTGGGAGAGGGGTGGGTCCCCAGAGAGGCAGGGGTGCTTACATACCAGAGGAGGAAGAAGTGGATTTGGGGAGCACCTACTCTCTGTCTTCAGCCCCGGAGAAGGGACACTGAATTCTCCTTTACCAGCCCAGCCCTGCCCCAAGCCAAACAAAGGAACGGCGGAAATGAGCTTAATTTTCTGCGGTGGAAGCCGGGCACTATGGCACACACCTGTCATCCCAGCAACTCGGGAGGCGGAGGGGGGAGGACCGCAAGTTCGAGACCAAGAGGCAGTCTGTGTAATTTAGCAAGACACTTTCTCAAAAAGTAAAAAAAAATGGGCTGGGGTGCAGCTCAGTGGTCCAGCACTTGCACAGCATGGAAGCGCAAGGCCCTGGATTCAACCTCCAGTACCGAAAAAAAAAAAAAAATTGTGTGGTGGACAGGCATGCCCTGGCAGGCGGACCTTCAGGACCCCCTGCTGAGATGCGCCCACCTACTCAGCTTCTCCTCGCCCATGCCTGAGCCCTCCTCTCTCTCTGGATTTCAGGACAAGTCTTCGATTCTTCCTTGTCCCCAATCCCGCCACAGAGAGGCCCAGCTCCTCCACAGAGGGAATGGCAAACGGATCCCCCACAGACGTGTTTTTGCTGGCTCACGCAGTTTTATTTTATTTTTAAATGGCATTCGTTGGCAACATTAAAAAATAGGGATGTTTCATCTCAAAATTGAGAGTTTCAGATTTCCTCAAATCTTGGAGGAACGTGTATGGCAACCAGCTGCATGGTGGCTGCCCCCTGACCCGTCAGAAGAACATGCACTAATTGGGCTCCAAAGGAAAACCCTCCTGCCAGATGGATTGACACAGTGTCTGCAACAATGGGCTTAAACGTAAATAAGATCGTGTACCTGGCATAGAATTGGGAGTGTTTCGTTCTGCTGTGCATCAGGTTGCTGTGAGTCAGACTCGCGTGAAGGGCCCCTAACGACAACAGCAACAACATGGTAAGTCCAGCCCAGTTAGGGGCTTGCTGCTCCTGGGTCAGGAAGGACTCCTCTGTAAGCCCAGCCCAGCCTCCAGCTGCCAGCCTCTCCCATGGAGCCGGGCTGTTCCCTGGAGGGCCTCCCGGGCTTCCTTTGAGCTGGGCTTGCATGCCGCCACACTGGGCTGGGTGGCCTTGGGCCGACAGCCAAAGCTCTGGGACCCAGGTGCATGCAGGGAAGAGATAATAAGGTCATGGGTGGGAGCATGTTAGAAGCAGAAGTATGCAATTGCATGGCCAGTGGCTTGGCTCGCTTAGCACGGGGGGCGGGGTTTGTTTGGATTCTCAGGAAGTCTGAAAGAGGTGGAGCCCTCAGCTGTCTGGGGTAAACAGCGGGCATTTGTCGCATAGCTAGTTCCTTGGTGGAATTTCTTCTCCAAGGGGGTGATTTTGCTCCCAATTTATAGGTCCCATGAACACTGAGCGGTCTTCTCTAACTCCTCCCACGCGCCATTGTAGGTAGCCACCTAGCGTGACTGGGTGGGGTGGGGGGCGATTGGTGATGGGAAGCAAAGAGGCAGAGGGCGGCTCTGTCCTGGGGACCCCCGTCCTTGTCATCCTGAGCCAGTCAGCACTTTGGGATTTTTAACATCTGCTCATCACTTTTGAAAGATAGGAGCTTTCCGCTACCCACGTGGTCCTTGGGTCTGCCGGCTAAGGTGGCCTGTCCGGGGGGAGATCCCTGGGAATCCTTATGAATCCTTCATAACAGGGAGCCTGGCGTTTCTCCCAGCCGTGTCTGTGGCCTGGCAACAACCTCGGACCCACTGAGCCCAGGGATCTGCATTTTTCCCAGGCCGTCCCCGAGCCACAGGCCCTTGAAAGATTGAGATGTACTGATGTAGACTCTAAATGTTCAAAGAATGTACGTAGGCAAGGGCCGTTGAGATTTTCAGCAGATGGCTGTGTTTCATAGGCAAGGCTTAGCAGCACAGAAAGCTGCAGGGTGTAAATTGCAGGCTGGGATTTAAGGATGTAAACCTTCAAAGATTAGGGTGGCCCCAGACCTGCCGACATCCATTCAAAATAAAATCAACACTAAGGCATTAAAGCACACGCGTGCACGTGGACATAGCTTCCTTCTAACGGTGCTCACTGGAAAGTTTTGAACATAATTGTTGGAACAGGAGCCGTCTTATTTTGGGGAGATGGCACCACTTAGCCGGACTCCTATAATGCTGCTCCTTCTGCCTCATGAATAATGTGGCTCTGGTCTCATTCATTCACTCATTCATTCATGCAACAAATATTGATTGAGCTTGACGCAACACTTCACAGAAGGGCAAAGATCTTTGCTCTGCGGAGCTCAGGTTCTATGGTGGAGACAGTCAGCAAAGTGAGTGTGTAAACTGTGTGGCATGGGAAGAAGTGATTCCTGCT
Organism: Pedetes capensis; assembly: GCA_007922755.1. Classification (NCBI taxonomy): domain Eukaryota; kingdom Metazoa; phylum Chordata; class Mammalia; order Rodentia; family Pedetidae; genus Pedetes; species Pedetes capensis. Next base: position 17,172 of record VMDO01020492.1, on the reverse strand, counting down.
CTGGAGAAAAATAAAGCAGGAAAAGGATGTCAAACTTCCAGGGGCTGGGGGAGGCGTGGTCAGGGAAGGCTTTCCAGATTAGATTTAGGAGATGTCCTGAAAGAGGTGAGTAAGCGGGTCATGTGGTCCTGAGGAGGAGGGTCCAGGCAGAGTGGACCGAACTTTGCCTAATTCTGGGGCAGCCATAGTGCATGCCCCTGGCCTTAGCTGTTCTTGTTGTTAGGTGCTGATGAGTTGGGTCTGACTCATAGTGACCCGATGTGTGACAGAATGAAACACTACCGACACTCTGCCATGCCTGGCACTGTGTCAGTGCTTCTCTGCTATTCATAGGGTTTTCAATGGTTGATTGTTTCTGGAGTGGGCTGCTTGGTCCTTCTCCCAAGCCTACAGCACCCAGTATTCCCAGGTGGTCTCCCATCCAAGGACTAACCAGGCCCAGCCTTGCTTAGCTTCTGAGATCTGACAAGGTCAGACATCAGGGCTGCAGATGAGCCTCAGCTAGAAACCCCAAGTAACCCCCGACCCAGAGGGAAGCTGTGCCGGGCCGTGGCTCTCATCTCGATGTTGGCAGCTGAATCTGACTTGTTCCCCTCCGCCAGGTGGCTGTGGGGACCGTCACCCAAACTCTGCCTGCAGGTACTAGGTTCTCCTGGAGCAGTCTGTCGGGTGGACCTGTGCGAAGCCCAGTTCTGTGCCTGGATCTACGCTGAGCATCGGAAGCTCAGACGCTGGTCAGCAAACCTGGCACCAAAAATTAAAACTTGCCGAGAGTGAGGGACCCAGAAGGCGCGTGTGGCCAGGCCTGGGGTGGGGACTGCGGGACGGCTCCCCGCTTTGATGACCTCTCATTGCCCTGCCCACCTCACTCATTGCCCTCCAGACACCTGGCTTCTTTCTAGGTCTTGAGGTAACCAGTCAGTTCTCGCTTTCGGGCTCTTGCTGTCCCCTCCCCGCAGATCTTCCCAGGAAAAGGAGCCACCATTCAGGCTCCAGACAAATGTGTCACCCCAAGAAGACGTTCCTGGGCTGCCCTGCAGCCCACACCATCATCCCTCTGTGCTGCCTCCTTGATCTCCTTGCTGGCATGCTCTGAGATCATCAACGCTGATGCTAACGCTCTCCCCGCCTCTCTGCATGAGCTGAGACTCAGTTTATCCTGCCCACCCTTCTATCTCTGTTGTTGTTGTTGGGTGCCATCGAGTCGGTATCCAACTCATAGCAACCATGCGTACAACAGGGGCAACACTGTAGTCCGTTCTTCTCTGCTATTCATAGCGTTTTCGGTGGCAGATTGATTTATGGGAGTGGGCTGCCAGGTCCTTCTCCCAAGCCTACAGCACCTGGTGTTCCCAGGCGGTCTCCCATCCAAGTACTAACCAGGCCCGACCCTGCTTGGCTTCTGAGATCTGATGGGATCGGACATCACAGGGCTATGGCTGCAGGTCCTTTATCTCTAGGGACTAACAAATGGAAGGCACTCAATAAATATCAATGAATGAATTTGTTTACTGAATGGGGAACTTCAATGCCTACCCAAACACACCCCATACTTTCTCTGGCTTTGCTCCTGCCTCACCCGCTCTTGCTGGCTGTGGAAGCCTGATTGGTACGTTCTCTGGTACTCTGGCTGGCCGTGGAGAACTTGTCCTCTGTCCTATAAGATGTGGGGCCGTCTAAGGGTTGAGACTATGGACTAGGAATGCAGGCAGGCTCACTTGGACCTCTGCCTCTGTCACTTCCACACTGTGTGCCCCAGGCAAGTTAATTTACCTCTCTGAGCTTCAGCCTCACTTGTCCCCGACCCAAGCAGAGAGTGCACTCAATACATAGCAGGCTTTGTTGTTCTTCCAAGCACTGCTTCCTCTCTCTGGAAGGGTTGCTTATGTCATCATCTTCCTTAGCGCCCTGGCTTCGAGTCCCCAGAGATCTTGTAGAGAGGCCTACAAACCTAGCAAGTCCAAGCTAAGTGATTGTGCCTCTGGGGACCAGGAGTTAATGATCTGGGGACAGTTAATGAGCTTCTTCTCAGCTCTCTCCCCTTGCAGGTGGAAGGGCAGCCAGCCAGGCCCAGTGGCTGCTCTAACTTTGTTACAGTGGCCCAGAAAGCCAATGAAGCTGAAATCGCTCATTCATGATTCAGTGGCCTCTGAGGCCCCAGCCTCATCCCCGCCTCCCAGCCCTTTCCATCCGCTGGGAGCGCTTGGCCACAGTGAGCGGCAGGATGTTCTCTCTGGTGCAAGTGCCCGCCTTGCTTGGGGAGCGGGGAAGAATGAGGCTGCCCCAGAGGACTTGCTTTGGCTGAGGATTCCTTCAGGGACCCTTCTCACCCCCGGACACTCACCCCAGCTGCTTCCTGAGGTGGCCTCTGTATGGTAGTCACCATTATATTGTGAGGTGAGGAAGGCCACCGGAGCTGGGCACCTCGGCACGAGTTTGTGACCCCAGCTACTCAGAAGGCTGAGGCAGAAGGATCGTGAGTTTGAGGCCAGAGGCAGCCTGGGCAACTTAGTGAGATCCTGTCTCAAAATAAAAATAAAAAGGGGGCTGGGGTGCATCTCAACACTTGCTTAGAATATTCAAGGCTCTAAGTTCAAGTCCCCAGTCCAGAAAAAAAAAGATTTAAGTATTCAGACAAGGAAATTTAAGGATCTTAAGGATTTAAGGGTTTTAAGGATTCGTTTCCAAGATTAGAGAGAAGATGGCAGGTCCCCAGCCCAGCCTGTGAGGGTCAGAGACACATCCTTTCAATGCGTTTCTAATAACTTGGGCTCTATGTCTGTATCTTGAGGGCTGCTGTTGCTCTTGGAGCTTCAGGTCGCATCCCCTTGGCCTTTGTCAGATTTGGTAGCAGCTGTGGTGGGAGGCCCTCGTGCGTGCAGATGGCATCGCACCTCAACGGCCTACCTTGGGTCCCTGTGTTCTGCTCCAGAGAGAGCTCAGACAGCACTCAGGCAGCCAGGAGAGAGAATGGTCGGGACTCCCTCAAGCACTGGAAGGTGGGAGTCAGTGACAAATGCCTCGACCTCTTGTCCTTCAGAGGACACAGAGTCTTCCTTGTGGTCCACAGTGAGATTCAGTCCTCAGGGGTCACACTGGCAATTGGCTCATGCTGTGGTTTGAATGTGCTCCCCTAACATCTGTGTGCTGGGATTTAGCTCGTTGGTAGAGCACTGCTCTGCAGTCTCTGAGGTCCCGGATTCAATTCCCAGCACCGCAAAAGTGGGGGAAGAATGTGGCAACCCACTCCCGAGGCAATCCTGAAACAATCAGCCATTGAAAGCCCTAATGAGGGTCGTTATGAGTCGGACACAACTCGATGACATCTAACAACACCAACAACATCCATGTGTTGGAAACTTAATCCTCAAAGTCTTATGTTAATGGCATTTGGGAAGTCATTAGAATTAAGTGTAGTCACAAGGGTAAAGACATTAGTCACTTCATAACAAGAGAAAGGACTGGGCATGTGGCACATTCCTGTGATTTTAGCACTTAGGAGGCTGAGGCAGGAGGAGCACCAGTTCAAGGCCAGGCTGAGCTACACAGGGAGATGCTTTCTAAAAAGAAGAAGGAAGGAAAGAAGGAAGGAAGGAAGGAAGGAAGGAGAAGAAGAAGAAGAAGAAAAAGAAGAAGAAGAAGAAGAAGAAGGAGGAGGAGGAGGAGGAGGAGGAGGAGGAGGAGGAAAAAAGAAGAAGAAGAAGGAGGAGGACGAGGAGGAGGAGAAGGAGGAGGAGAAGGAGAAGAAGAAGAGGAAGAGGAGGAGGAAGAAGAAGAAGAAAAAGAAGAAGAAGAAGGAGAAGAAGAAGGAGGAGGAGGAGGAAGAGGAGGAGGGAGAGGGAGGGAGGGAGAGAGTGAGTGAGGGATAGAGATTGTGACTCAAAAAAAGAAGAAAGAGGGAGGGAGGAAGAGGAGGATGAGGCCCAAACTGGTATTCTTGCTCTGTCTCACCATGTAATACCCCTGCCATGTTATGATGCAGCAGGGAGACCCTCACCAGGTGCCAAGCAGATGCCAGCACCATGCTCTTGGGCTTCCCATCCTTTAGAATCATGAGGTAAATAAACCTTTATCTCTCATTAATCACATGGCCTCAGGTATTTCATTATAGCAACTGAAAATGGACGAAAGTCAACAACATGTAATTTTTGGCTTTTCCTCTTTCCCTTCTTACTCTCCCTACTATCCCACTCCTACTTCTTGGGATCACCTCTCAGATCAACTACTGGCACTCAATCCTTGCTTCTGGCTCTGCTTTGAGGGATCCCAAACTAAGAAAGTCACGCAGAAAATGGTAATGTTTGTCACTCTACCTTAAATAAAGTCCCAAAGGAAAACAAGATTCTCTAAAGCCCAAGTAATGAAAAAGTGCCATTTATCCTGCTAAACTGAAAAGTGTCCTCTTATCTACTAATGAGAGCTTGGAAAACTTTCCCATTTCCCTTTTTGCCCTGGCCTCAAAGGACATCCAGAGTAAGTTTTACAGGTGATATAGACAACCCTGTCAGTCCAGCTTGTCTGCCATAATTATTTCATTTCTTCTGCCTTGCTTTTTATTATCTTCGTTCTCTTAAAAATTTTAACATATGGCAAAATTGCACCCCAGGATTATATTAAATTACTCACCAAGTGTATATAAAGGAATGCCTTTCCTTTTCTCCTTTTTACTTCCCTTCAACTGGCTGCTAGTTCATTCTATGCTTTTGTTATTTGGGGGGTTGACAAACCATGGCCTGTGGGCTAAACCTGAGCTGGCTGTCTCCTTTGATAAACATGAATTTTTCTCAGAATACAATCATGCTCATAGATTTATACATTGTCTATGTCTGCTTCTGGGTCTCGATGGCAGGGTTGAGCAGGCGAGACAGATTATATGGCTCACGTGCCCCAAGTACTCGCTCCCTGGATGGGATGGTTAATCTTGTTGGTCAACTTGACTGGATTGAGAGGTGCCGAGAAAACTGGGACAGCACACTTCTCAGTGTGTTTCCAGAGGTGACCAGCCTGTGGGTTGATTGGAGGGGGAGAAGACCCTCCCTCAGTGTGGATGGCACCATCTAAAAGGCTGGGGGCCCCGATGGAACAGAAAGCAGAAGAGGAAGCCCGCACCTGCATGCAGGCTCAATCCTTCTGGAGTGGGTGCATTCTTTTGCTGCTGCCATGAACCACAGACATCAGCCTTTGACCACAGACTCGTACCGGCAACTCCCCAGGGAGCTCCCAGACCTTCAGCCCCACACTGGGGCTGTGTCATCGGTTTCTTCTTGTTCTGAGGCTTCCAGCTTCCTGGCCTGAGCATCTTCTGGTTTCTGGCTGCAGATGGCCATTGTGGGACCATCTAGCCTCTGATCACATAAGCCAATTTAATAAATGTCCTCTTGTAATGATATATACATCCCTTTGGGTCGGCTCCTCTAGAGAACCCTCACTAGGCACTGGGACATTACAAAGTTCACCAACCTCTGCACTATGCTTCAAACCTCAGTCCTTCGAAAAGGATTTAGATGTCATTTCCTATTTTACATATATATGTGCATTTTCTGTCTTCAGAAATGTATCGCTTCAAAATGTATGTTGTTGTTGTTGTTAGGTGCTGTCAAGTCGGTATCCAACCCATAGCGACCCTCATAGGGTTTTCAATGGCTGACTGTTTCGGGATTGCCTTGGGAGTGGATTGCCAGGCCCTTCTCCCATTTTTGCAGTGCTGAGAATTGAACTCGGGACCTCAGAGACTGGAGCGCAGCGCTCTACCCACTGAGCTAAATCCAAATGTATACACATGTATTTTTTTCTGTTTACGAAAGTAACGTGCAGATTATGGAGATGATAAAAGTCACAGAAATATGTTGTGAAGACAGTGTGCATCCTTTAAACAAATTCCTATTGGGATCTCATCTTGGCCGTTTGGCCACACTCAAGTGTGAAATTCCTATTGGCGGCCTCAGTCAATTAGTTAACTCGTATAGATTCCTCCAAATTCCCTTCAGTGCATCAAGCAGTCTGCATATATCATTAAGCTCATACCACCATAGAACCAAATCTCTATGTGAACAAATTTTCCTGGGTAAGCATTTTAAATTCTCTGTCCACAGCATTTTTCCGGCATATTCACGGCCGTCCTCATTCATTGTATCCAATATCTTTGCTCATTGATCAAATTGAATGAAAACCCTTTTCTAAATCATCTTCACCATAGCGACATCATTGCAGGCTCTAATTATTCCTGGTACCTCTCATTACAATAATTATTCTTTTTTAATCATCACTGATGATGGTTACTTTAAAATATCTCCCCAAATCAATGAGGGTGGCAGGTACCTGGCGACTGTCACCTTGCTTCCAAACTGTCACGCTGACTATTCAGGGTGATAGCTTCCACTGATCACCCACTTGCTCCTTGAGGAGGAGCGGAGGCTGCGGCCTCACGCCTCACAAGTCTGATTGCATTGCTCTCCATGGGTATTCAAGGTTTCAAGAGCCTTTGTCATCTCCCAGGATCCCAGATGCAGACAGCTCTCTACAGCCCTCATTGCCCTATTTCCTTTTCCTCCCCACTTCTCTCCCCAAAGATCCCCTCAGCCAGCCCTGGAATTTCCATTCTGTCACCAGTAGACATCCGTCTATTCTTCACATTTTCTGCAAATGGGGCCTGTTTAGTTCCGGAGCTTAAACCCAGGGGTCTTCCAGTCTTCTGGCCAGGCTTCCTGAGCATAGGGTGTTTTCCTGTCTCATCCCACATGCCTTCTGGCTCCTCATTATTACTCTCAAAACGTCCCACCTCCGTCTACTTAAAAAAGAAATCCAGAAAGGGTTCCAGTGAAACCTTCGGATTCATCTCAGTTCAGATCGGCTGCATCTCAAGGTGCATTCGCCATGTGCACGCAGAGGCACCATCTTGGACAGTATAGCAGTGGCCTAGCGGTGCCTCTTCAGAGTGGTCAGCACCACGTGCCCACCCCTAACCACACCTGTGATACCTAGTCATGCTCTTTCTTTCCTGCTACTCTTCTCCCCCTCCCGAATGCTTCCAGCATTCCTGTAGATAATGCACACAACCTTCAAATGCCATCATTCTCTGCTTCTCCACCCGCTGGTCTTTTCTTCCACTCCAGCCACCCTTTCCCACAGCCACAACCTGGGGTTTACCATTGGGGAGTGACTCAGGTCTGACTCATAGTGACTCTATGCACAACAGAATGAAGCATGACCAAACACTGTGCCATGTCCATGATCTTTTTATGTTTGAGCCCATTGTTGCAGCCACTGCATTTTTTTCTCATTTTGAGTCATGCCACAGCAGCAGATGGAGGTCCCAGGGGCTTAACTCCATTTCTATCATTAAGGTCAACTCTACTTTGAGGAGACAATTCTTTCTCCAGCCTGGAGGGCTCATTTTTTGGCGCTATATTTGACAGTGATTCTCTACTATACATAGGGTTCTCAGTGGCTAATTGTTTTGGGAGTGGGCTGCTAGGTCCTTCTCCCTAGTCTGTCTGAAGTCTAGAAGCTCAGGTGAACCCTGTCCAGCATGAGTACCCCTGCTGGTATCTGAAATACTGGTGGTACAGCTTTCAGCATCACAGCTATACAGCCTCTGAGATCTGAAGTTCAAATTTTCCACTCTCAACCTCTGAGATCTGGAGTTCAAGTTTCCCACACTCTGACCAAATCCTCTACTCCACACATTTACTCAACTCAGTGAGACCTTTAGTTTTGTTCTGATCAATATCAATATCATGCAAGCCACATATGTTGTATGTTTCTAGTAGCCACGTTAAGAAATATAAAATAAGCACTTAAAGTTAATTTTAATAGCTCAAAATGTGATTATGTTGACATGTAATCAACACAAAAAATTATTAAAGAGGTATTTTTATGTCCTAATTTTCTACGGTAAGGCTCTGAAATCCATGTGTACTTTGTGCATGGATGAGATCACATGCTGTCCAGACCAGCCACATGGTAAGTACTCTATATCCGTATGTAGCTAGTGGCTGCCATATTGGATAGAGCTGCTCTGGTCTAGTGATCTAATTAAATTCTCACCTGGCTTCTGAAATGTCCTCTCAATTTTCCTGATCCAATGTAGACTCCATGTCTCATTACTATGATCATACAATTCCCAAAACTCCTTCACTCTGTCATTATTCCTTTACCTAGGAAAAGAACTCTCATCACTGGTTGGACCATTAGCTTGTATCCACGCAACCGAATATTTTAGGGGAAAAATTGCACGCCTGGGCTGCTTTGCTCCACCCTACCTTCATGCTCACAGATTTCAAATGGACATCTAATGTGCCCCAGAAACCTTACCACATTTTCCTGGTTGAATTTGCCTCCTTATTCTCTGAGTCAACTATTCCATATATTTCCATCTCTTCTCAAACCTCTTTAGCCTCCCTTTCCCCTGACCTCTCTCTCAGCACCTGTCCATGCTTCATTATTGATTAACAAACATCACAAATATAATATGGCCACACATGGAGTTCCACCCTCCCATGCCTGTTCAATGCATGTAATGAGGCCACGATCAAGGTCGCAATCTGAGTCTATTTTAATTCTGTCCTTACTTCTAATTTACCAGCAAGCTGTAGCATCCAAAACGGACCTAAAATCTGCTGACTTCTCTTCTTGCCTATGGTCACCCTCTAGATTAAGTCACCACCATCTCTCGAGTGGTCTGCAGGGACAGTGCACGGGTTTTCTTTGTTTTCATGCTGACATCTCAAAATCTGTTTTTCCCGGGGCAGCCAGCACAGCCTGTACAATACATAAATCCGATCATGTCATTCTCTTTCTTAGAACTCCTTGTTGCCATGGCTACAAAAGTCCTACGCGCTCTGACCCTTGCTTGCTTCTTCAGTGCAATCCTTCCTCGCTCTCCTCCCCACCAGCCGCAGCTGGCTGGCCCCTCTCTGGCTTTCCCACCATACTGAACCCTTTCTTGACTCCTGGCTTTTGCATCTCTGTCCCTCTGCCTTGAAAGATCTTCCCCTAGGGTTTCTCCTGATTCATTCCTTTTCTTCTTATGGTGGTGACATGCATCTTCTCTTGAAAATCCCACCTAAAACATCTTTTCTTTCTCTTGTTCCTTACTCTCTATTATTCCTCTCTTTTACTTCTCTCACACCATCCATTAGCTGTAACTACCTGGTTTATTCCCTTGTTTTCTTCTCTATATTCTGTTTATCCACTGGCAATAAGCCCCAGGAGGGCACAGACTTTGTCCAGCTCCCTGTTGCACTGGCTGAGCCTGGCATAGTCCCTCCCTCGTCATTGAAGCTCTGGGAATAGTCACGAATGGATGGACAGATGGACAGATGCACCATCCGCCTGAATGTGCCAGTTTTCCAGGATTCTCCTCAGGACTGTGAACAGCACAGACTCACAAGACTGAACTTCACAGGCCCAGCAAGATCGCTAACCTCAGATTTGGGTCACTGAGGTTGACAAAGTACAGCCCCTCTTTCCCCATTGACAGCGAGCGTGTCTATCAATACTTCTGGGTTTTTAAGCTCTTCGAGTGCGGTAAGGCATAAGTCTAAATAGATGGCTGTTCGGACGGGGTTGGGTCAACGGAAGATATTATTTCAGGGAGGCCGATGAGGTTAAAGCCTCAGGGCTACATCACCATGCAGGCTGGACAAATAGACCATGACCTGGTGGTAGTTCCGGTAACTCATCCTACAGTCACTTAAAAAGTCACGGGGGATGAATGGGAAGGAGACAAGAATTAGGAGCCTTTCATTTGAAAGGGACAGAAATTCAAGTCGGTTCCAGCAAGAAAAAAGCAGACTGGCTCATGGAACTGAGGATGCTGGGAGTGTTTGGCTTCAGGTATAGATGGATCCAGGGGCTTTAAGCTACCCCTAGCCAGGATATTTGATACAGAGCTTTTCCATCATCTCTTTCCACATGTGTAGTCAATTTGATTTCTGTATGTTCCATCTGGTGAAATCCATGTATATGTTGTTGTTGTTGTTGTTAGGTGCCGTCGAGTTGGTATCTGACTCATAGCGACCCTATGCACAACAGGCAAAACATTACTGTCAGTGCTTCTCTGCTGTTCATAGGGTTTTCGATGGCAGGTTGATTTTAGGGAGTGGGTTGCTAGGTCCTAGTGTATAGTCATCATTTATGTTGTTGTAAAAAATGTATTTGCAATGAAAAGGTCATTGGTCTGACAAAATTCTATCATGCAATCTCCAGCATCATTTTTGTCACCAAGACCATATTTTCCAACTACTGAGCCTTCTTCATTTCCAACCTTTGCATTCCAGTCACCAGTAATTACCAGTACATCCTGATTGCATGTTTGATTTATTTCACATTGCAGAAGCTGGTAGAAATCTTCCCTTTCTTCATTTGTGGCCTTAGTGGTGGGTGCATAAATTTGAATAATAGTCATATTAACTGGCCTTCCTTGTAGGCGTATGGATATTATTCTATCACTGACAACATTGTATTTCAGGACAGATCTTGAGGTGTCTTTTTTGATGATGAATGCAACCCCATTTCTCTATAGTTTATCATTCCCAGCATAGTAGACCATATGATTATCTGACTCAAAATGGCCCATGCCAGTCCATTTTAGCTCACTGATGCCTAGAATGACAATGTTTATGCGCTCCATTTCTCTTTTAACGATATCCAATTTTCCTAGATTCATACCACATACATTTCCATACCAATACATGTTCCAATTATTAATGGATGTTTACAGTTGTTTCTCCCCATTTTGAGTTGTGCCACATCAGCAGATGGAGGTCCCTGGGACTTTACTCCATTTCCATCATCAAGGTAGACTTTACTTTGAGGAGGCAACTCCTCCCAGTAGACTTTTGAATGCCTTCCAACCTGGGGGGCTCATTTTCCCGTATTCTATCTGACAGTGTTTCTTTGCTATCCACAGGGTTTTCAATGGCTAGTTGTTCCAGGAGTGGTTCGCCAGTGCCTACTCCCTAGTCTGTCTTCGTCTGGAAGCTCAGCTGAAAACCTGTCCACCATGGGTGACCCTGCTGGTTTCTGAGATACCGGTGGCATAGCTTTCAGCCTCATTGCAACACATAAGCCCCCACGGTGTGGCAAACTGACAGAACAAGTGTATGAGAGCCAAGGTATGACCTTGAGTATATCCCACCTGAGTTCCGAGACCAACTACCTCAAGAATAGGCTTAATACATTAGACACAAGTGATAGGAGACCAGCTCTTGGAGAAGGAGATAGCTGTGGGCTGATGGCAGCCAACTCTAGTGCAGCTGGGGGAGTGAAGTCGCAAAGGCAAGATCTCAACAGCTCATATCATGCTGTCACCCACTCTGTGCTGTTCAGGTGCCACCGAGTTGTATCTAATTCATAGTAACTCTATGTACAACACAACAAAACACGACCAAACACTGTGCTATCCACACGATCTTTTTAACATTGAGCCCATTGTTGTAGCCACTGTGTTTCTTCTCATTTTGAGTCATGCCACATCATCAAAAGGATATATATACCTGGGGCTTTACTCCGTTCCCATCATTAAGGTTCACTCTACTTTGAGGAGGCGATTTTTCCCCAGTCATCTCTTGAATGCCTTCCATCCTGGGGGGCTCATTTTCCAGCACTATATTTGACAGTGTTTCTGTGCTATTCATGGGGTTTTCAATGGCTCATTGTTTCAGGAGTGGGATTCTGAGTCCTTCTTCCTAGTCTTAGTCTGGAAGCTCAGCTGAAACCTGTCTACCATGGATGACCCTGCTGGTGTCTGAAATACTGGTGGCATGGCTTTCAACATCACAGCAACGTGCAAGCCCTCACAGCATGACAAGCTGGCAGACATGTGGAAGACTCCATGCATTGCATCTAGCAAAATCTGCCTTGTATCCCTTGTTAGTGAATGTCCATCTGTCCCTCTCAGTTTATCAGTCCCTAGAAGGCAGGAGCTGAGGTTTAGCTCAGTTGGTGGAGTGCTGCTCTGTACTCTTTGAGGCCCTTGGTTTGATCCCCAACACCGCAAAAACGGAAGAAGGACCTGGCAGCCCACTGCTGAAACAACAGCCACTGAAAACCTTATGAATAGCAGCAAAGCACTGACATAGTGCCGGACATGGTACAGTGCCAGGAAGTGTTTCATTCTGTTGTACATAAGGTCCCTATGGGTCAGACCCGACATGATGGCACCTGACAACCAACAACAGAGGCAAGAACTAAGACTCCCATTTTTGCGACCCTGATAATACTTGATACCCTACATGTGCTTAGTAAATGATGCTCGAGTTTTATTTATTGTTGTTGTTGTTGGGTGCCATCAAGTCATATCCGATTTGTCACAGCCTTCATAGGGTTTTCAATGGCTGATTGTTTCAGGATTGCCTCGGGAGTGGATGGCCATGTCCTTCTCCCATTTTTGCAGTGCTGGGAATCAAACTGGGGACCTCTGAGACTGCAGAGTGGCGCTCTACCAACTGAGCTAAATCCCAGCCCCCGAGTTTTATTTAGTAAGAAGAAGCTGTAGCTCATAGTGTCTTTTATATTTGGGAAATTCTTAGTGTAGATTCCAAAAAAGGGTTAACAGAAACCATTTTTGGGTTAGAAAGGGAAGCCATGGCCAGAAATGCAGGCATAGGGGCTGAGAAACTCTCTACTACCTGAGTAAGGTTCAAGGGTGATCACACGTTATTCTAGGCAGCTTTCTCTATGAACAGCGGACCAGAAATGAGCACTGAGGTCCCACAGCCAGGCCCCTGCCACGTAACAGCCTAGGATGCACATGGTTTTCTTCATTATTATTTTGACATAAAATTCTATATATTTATGGGGTACACTGTGATATTTCAATCCATGTATATAATGTGTAATGATCAGAGTAATTGGCATATCCATCATCTCAAACATTTACCATTTCTTTGTGTTAGGAATATTCAAAATCTTCTCCACTAGCTCTTTTGAAATACATAATTGATTGCTGTCTGCCATAGGCACCTGACCGTGCCATAAAACATCAGAAGTTATTGCTCCTGCCCAACAGCACCCCATACCTGTTAACCATCCCCTCTGTCCTCTTCCCCCTTCCCAGCCCCTCATAACCACTATTCTACTGTTTCTACGTTTATGAGATAAACTTTTTTAGCTTCCACTCCCAAAGCAATCTTGAAACAACCTGCCATTGAAAACCCTATGAGTGGCAGAGAAGCACTGACATAGTGCCAGGCCTGGCACAGTGTCGGGGAGTGTTTCGCTTTGTTGTACACAAGGTCGCTATGAGTCAGACAGGACTTGACAGCACTTACCAACAACAACCACCAACACATAAGTGAGAACTTGTAGAATTTGACTTTCTGTGCTGCACTTATCTTACTTCACATAGTGTTTTGATAAGATGGGAATTTATGGGAAAATTCAATGTATTTTTCTATTTTATTTCCACTCACAATACCTAGAATATTTAGGCTGGGGGAAGGAACCAGAAGGAAAAGAAATAATTAAGAAAAATAATAAGTTTCAAAGGAGAGTTACAACCCTATTTAGTAAAAAACATGGTGTCTTTCTCCTAGATGAATGATTAAAGAGACAATACCAAGCATAAGGCTGTTGACAAAGATGATCAGCTTCAGGTTGAGCAGTTTCCATTCTATCCTGGCTCACACAATCCACCCAGCGGGAATGGCGCACATCTGTCATGCTGGTCTCTTAGACTCCCAGGCGTTGGAGTTTTAAAGATGATGATATTATTTGTAGGGGGAGGAAGATAGGAGGAGGAGTTGAGTTGGAGGAAGTAGATTACTGGGGGTGTGTCCTTGGGGATCAATCTTGCACTGTCCCACTCCTGCATTCTGGCTGTCTGCTTCCTGGCTTTCCCACATGTCTGTCAGTTTGTAATACCATGGGGGCTTATGTTCTGCTGTGATGCTGAAAGCTGTGCCCCTGGTATTGTAGATATCAGTAGGGCCACCCGTGGTGGACAGGTTTCAGCGGAGCTTCCAGACTAGGATAGACTAGGGAGAAGGACCTGGCAGCCCACTCCTGAACTAATCAGCCATTGAAAACCCTATGAACAGCAGAGAAGCACTGACATAGTTCCAGGCATGGTACAGTGTCAGGAAGGGTTTCTTTCAAAATGAGAAGAACTGTAAACATCCATTAATAATTGAACTGGGGAATGGACTTAGTATGAATCTAGGAAAAGTAGAAATCATCAAAAGGAAATTGAGTGCATAAACATTGACATTCTAGGCATCAGTGAGCTAAAATGGATTGGCATGGACCATTTTGAATCAGATAATCATATGGTCTACTAATGCTGGGGATGACAGATTAAAGAGAAATGGGGTTGCATTCATCATCAAAAAAGACATTTCAAGATCTGTCCTGAGGTTCAATGCTGTCAGTGATAGAATAATATCCATATGCCTACAAGGAAGACCAGTTAATATGACTTATTATTCAAATTTACACACCTATCACAAAGGCCACAAATGAAGATAGGGAAAATTTTTACCAGCTTCTGCAGTCTGAAACAGGTTAAACATGTAACTAGGGTGCATTGATAATTACTGGTGACTGGAATGCAAAAGTTGGAAACAAAGAAGAAGGTTCAGTAGTTGGAAAGTATGGCCTTGGTAATAGAAATGATGCTGGAGATTGCCTGATAGAATTTTTTCACACCAATGACCTTATCGTTGCAAACACATTTTCACCAACATAATGGTGACTATACACCTGGAATTCATCAGATGGAATGTACAGGAACAAAATGGACTACATTTGTGGAAAGAGATGGTGGAAAAACTCAATATCAAAAGTCAGAACAAGACTAGGTGCTGATTGTGGATCAGTCCATCAACTGTTCAGGTGCAGGTTCAAACTGAAGCTGAAGAAAATTAAAACAAGTGTATGAAAGCCAAGGTATGACCTTGAGTATATCCCACCTGAGTTCAGAGACCACCTCAAGAACAGGTTTGATGTGTTAGACACTAATGATAGAAGACCAAATGAGTTGTGGCATGACATCAAATACACCATTCAAGGGGAAAACAAAAGGTTATTTAAAAAGACAGGAAAAAAGAAAAGACCAAATTACATGTCAAAAGAGACTCTGAAACTTGCCCTTGAAGGCCTAGCAGCTAAAGTAAATGGAAGAAATGATGAAGTTAAAGACCTAAACAGAAGATTTCAAAGGGCAGCTTGAGAAGACAAAATTAAATATTATAATGACATGTGCAAAGAGCTGGAGACAGAAAACCAAAAGGAAAGAACATGCTCTGTTTTTCTCAAACTTAAAGAATTGAAGAAAAAAATTCATGCCTAGAGTGGCAATAGTGAAGGATTCTATAGGAAAAATATTAACACAGGAAACATTAAAAGAAAATGGAAAGAATACACAGTCATTATACAAGAAAGAATTGGTGGATGACCAACCATTTCAAGAAGTTGCATATGGTCGGGAACCAATGGTACTGAGGGATGAAGTAGAAGCTGCCTTAAAGGAACTGGCAAAACACAAGGCTCCAGGAATGGATGGAGTACCAATAGAGATGTTTCAACAAACAGATGCAGCATTGGAGGTGCTCACTTGTTTTTGCCAAGAGATTTGGAAAACAGCTACCTGGCCAATTGACTGGAAGAGATCCATATTTGTGCCTATGCCCAAGAAAGGGGATCCAACTGAATGTAGAAATTGTTGAATGATATCATTAATATCACACACAAGTAACATTTTGCTAAAGATCATTGAAAAGTGACTGCAGCAGTATATAGATAATGAACTGCTAGAAAATCGAGACAAATGGAGAAGAGGGCATGGAAGCAGGGACATCACTGTTAATGTTTTATTTCACTCACTGCTACATCTTTTGCCCCTAGAATAGACCCTGGGACAAAGTATACATTTAACACTGTGCAAATCTATTGCAGCTTTTGGTTTGATGTAAATGCATCACAGTGGTTTTATGAATTCCATTACATGGTTATATCCTCATTTATTTACCTGATTTCTTTTGATGGATGACATCTACTGGTTCTATTGCTCTGGTTATTAAAAATAGTGCTGCAAATCTAAACAAAAACTTTACAGACAAATGACCTTATTTCTTTAGTAAAGAAATTGTAAGGAAATAGAGAGAAATGAGTAGCGGTGGGGATGATGGTCTACAGATTACAACCTACTTCAGAGACAAATTTACAAAGGGTGAACCTTCATTGGATTCTGATTCAGAAAAGAGCTTCTATAAATATATGAAATGGAAGCTGAACCCAAGGCTTTATGCATACCTTTGCAAGTGTTCTACCACTGAGCTGCATCCCTAGCCCATTTTTTACTTTTTCTTTTCAGTCTCACTAAGTCTCATATGCTGCCTCTGGCCTTGAATTTGCAATCCTCCTACCTCTGCCTCCTGAGTTGCTGGGATTACAGGCATGCACCACCATGCCTGGCATTAAAAATCATATTTTTGATGTTTATGATTGAATTGGAAATTTGAACGTGGAATATTTAGC
Source organism: Pedetes capensis (assembly GCA_007922755.1). Lineage (NCBI taxonomy): Eukaryota > Metazoa > Chordata > Mammalia > Rodentia > Pedetidae > Pedetes > Pedetes capensis. The sequence goes on along the minus strand of VMDO01020492.1, from coordinate 693 downwards.
AGTACTAGGAAGAGATTGTGAATTATGTTGGGGTGTGATAATGGTACCGGGGTTGTGTTAAGAGAACAAAGCATCACCTTTGGAGACATAGCTTGAGCATCCCTAATCTGCAAATGCCAAGTATCCAACATTCTAAAATTTGAAACTTTTTGAATCCAAAAAATTATGGAGTTTGAAATCTTTGAAATCTTGCATTTGCAGATTAGGAGTGTTCAACCGGTAAAGCCCATGCAGATATCCCCAAATCTGAAAGACAATGAAATTTGGAATATTTATAGTCCCAGGCATTTCAAATAAAGGATACGCCATCTGGACTTAGTGAAATATTTGCAGATGATATGATGCCTGAGGTGTGCTTGCAAATAATTCAGAGGTGAAAGAAATGGAGGAAAATAGGTGAAATAAGTGGCCAGGTATTAATAATTGTTGAAGCTGAGACAGAGTTTATGGGAGTTTATTGTGCTCTTTGTCTGCTGTAGTTTGTACTTTGACATTTTCTTCCTTCCTTCCTTCTTCTTTCTTTCTCTTTCCTTCCTTCCTTTCTTTTTTTTCTTTCCTTCTTTCTTTTTCCTTCCTTCCTTCCTTCCTTTCTTTTTCTCTTCCCTCTTTTCCTTTCCTTTCCTTTCCTTTCTTTTTCTCTCTTTCTTCCTTTCTTTCTCTTTTCCACTCTTTCTTTCTTTGTTTCTTTGCTTC
>VMDO01020491.1:0-37419 GCA_007922755.1 Pedetes capensis | reverse complement strand
GCCCAGTAGTTGGAAAATATGGTCCTGGTGACAGACACAAAGCTGGAGATCACATGATAGAATATTGTCAGACCAATGACCTTTTCATTGCAAATACATTTTTTCAACATCATAAATGGAGACTATACACATGGACTTCACCAGATGGAACACACAGGAATCAAATTGACTACATATGTGCAAAGAGAATATGGAAAAGTGCTATACAAAATGTCAAAACAAGACCAGGTGCTGACTGTGGATCAGACATCAACTTCTCATATGCAAGTTCAAACTGAAGCTGAAGAAAATTAGAACAAGTATACGAGAGGCACTGTATGACCTTGAGTATATCCCACCTGAGTTCAGAGACCACCTCAAAAATAGGTTTAATGCATTAGACACAAATGATAGGAGACCAGAAGAGTTGGGGCATGACATCAAAGATATCATTCAAGAGGGAAGTAGAAAGTTCTTAAAAAGACAAGAAAAAAAGAAAAGACCAAATTACATGTCAAAAGAGACACTGGACCTTGCCCTTGAACTTCGAGCAGCTAAAGCAAAAGGAAGACATGATGAAGTTAAGGAACCAAACAGAAGATTTCAGAAGGCAGCTCAAGAAGACAAAAACAAATATTATAATGACAGGTGCAAGGAGCTGGAGGCAGAAAACCAAAAGGGAAGAAAATGATCTGTGTTTCTCAAGCTTAAGGAAGTGAAGAAAAAATTCAAGACTCGAGTGGCAGAAGTGAAAGTTTCTACAGGGAAAATATTAAAGGATGCAGGAAACATCAAAAGAAGATGGGAAGAATACCCAGAGTCATTATACAAGAAAGAATTGGTAGATGACCAACCATTCCAAGAGGTTGCATATGAAGAGGAAACAATGGTGCTGAAGGATGAAGTGGAAGCTGCCTTGAAAGAACTGGCGAAACACAAGGCTCCAGGAATTGATGGGATACCAATAGAGATGTTTCAACAAACAGATGCAGCACTGCAGCTGTTAACACATTTATGCCAACAGATTTGGAAAACAGCTACTTGGCCAACTGACTGGAAGAGATCCATATTTGTGCCTACTCCCAAAAAAAGGGATCAAACTGAATGTGCAAACTATCAGACAATATCATTAATACTGCAACCAGCAAAATTCTACTAAAGATCATTCAGAAACTACTGCAGCAGTATATAGACAGGTAGTTACCGGAAAATCAAGCAGGATTCAGAAGAGGGCGGGGAACCAGGGACATCATTGCTGATGTCAGGTGGATATTAGCTGAAAGCAGAGAATATCAAAAAGATGTCTATCTATGTTTTATTGACTACGCAAAAGCATTTGACTGTGTGGATCATAACAAATTATGGATAACACTTTGGAAAATGGGAATACCAGAACACCTAATTGTGCTCATGAGAAATCTGTACATGACCAGGAGGCAGTTGTTCAAATAGAACAAGGAAACACTGCCTGGTTTATAGTTGAGAAAGGTGTGAGTTAGGGCTGCATACTTTCACCCTATCTCTTCAATTTATACGCTGAACAAATAATCCGAGAAGCTGGACTTTACGAGGAAGAACACGGCATCAAGATTGGAGGAAGACTCATTAACAACCTGCGTTATGCAGATGACACCACTCTGCTTGCTGAAAGTGAAGAGGATTTAAAACATTTACTGATGAAGATCAAAGATCATAGCCTTCAATATGGGTTACAACTAAACATCAACAACAAAAAAATCTGTACGACTGGGTCAGCACACAACTTCTTAATAAATGGAGAAAAGATTGAGGCTGTCCAAGATTTTGCTTGGCTTGGCTCTATAATCAACACCCGTGGAAGCAGCAGTCAAGAAATCAAAAGATGCATTGCTCTAGGAAAAGCTGTGGCAAAAGATCTCTTAAGAGTATTGAAAAGCAAAGATGTCACATTGAAGATGAAGGTGCGTCTGACTCATGCCATGGTGTTTTCAGTGGCATCATATGGTTTTGAAAGCTGGACATTGAACAAGAGTGAGAGAAAAAGAATTGATGCTTTTGAATTGTGGTGCTGGATATGTCTATTGAATATACCATGGACTGCCAAAAGAACCAACAGATCTGTCCTAGAGGAAGTGCAACCAGAGTGCTCCTTGGAAGCAAGAATGGCCAGACTGCGTCTTACATATTTCGGACATGTAGTCAGGAGAGATCAATCCCTGGAGAAGGACATCATGTTTGGGAGAGTGGCAGGTCAACGCAAAAGAGGAAAACCCTCCACCACATGGATTGACACAGTATCTGCAACAATGGGCTTAAACATAAATAAAATGGTTTGCCTGGCACAGAATCAGCAAGTGTTTCCATCTGCTGTACATAGGGTCGTTATGAGTTGGACTCGACTCGATGGCACCTAACAACAAACAACAACAACACCTGAGGTTAAGGGACCTTTTGGTGTCCCTCTGTGAAATGTGATCCTGTGCAGGGTTCTCTACTAAGCGTAGAGCATGATTGCTCTCAGCTATTTTTATTAGCTTATTCTTAGTGAGTATTCTGTCACGAGAAAGATTTTTTTCAAGTAGGTATTGTCTGAAATGTAATCACATTAACCATCCTTGTTGGTCATTTACTCTGTACCAGACAGTATATGGAATGCTGTACATATATCTCATTTAAGTTTTATGCCAGCATTATGAAATATTAATTGCCACATCAGAACAAAGTGAAGGTGAAAGCCAGCATACATCTTCATGATTATGTGCATTAATCTCTTGTAATAATAGCATGTTTTGATGTTAGACACCTATGGATTGCATGTTCCCCAAGATATTATCAAAAGAGGGACAAAGTTTTATCTGGTTTCTATACCTATGTGCAACCTCTGCATAGTTTTCTCTTTGAGAAGAACCGAACTTAAATTTAATATATAAACTTTACTTTCCAAACCTTTCTGAGATGTCTGTCCATCCTTGACATATACTTAAAATGCGATCAACGTTCTTAACCCACTGTACAGGGAAATTATGAGTGGTCTCAAGTGGTTCTAGAGGTCTCCTTAGTAGACAGCTATACAAGATGTCTTTGAGAAGATTTTGGAGTGTGCCAAACTGGAGAACACTTCAGAAGAGGAGGGACATAGGATAAAACTTATCAGATGTGAATTACTTAAAAATGTATCTGCATTTCAGAGACAGGAAAACTCTGGTCACTCATCTAATTTCTTCAATTTCATGTAAAAGTATTTTCAGAACCAGTATGTTCATTTGGATGTTCTGCTTCTAAACCATTTTTCCATATTTCCCTCTAAGAAATACACAACAAAGTTTTTGAGTTTCACTTATTCCTCAAGGTACTGAAAAGGACAGTCCTGAGTGAAGGCAGTGATCATTTTTACTCCAGTCAATAAACATTTAAAAGGTAGCAACTGTGTGATATAATTTTGTGTAGTGCTGAGAAGATGTAGAAACATCAGCTTGGTCCTCTAAGGAGCCCAGAAACTCGTAGAAAAGCTAGATAAAACAAATACAAAGAATGACAGCAGTAGATGTTATTATAACAAACACCATGTGTTGAAGATACTTTCAGTAAGGGTGAGGTAAAAGATCTCCCCCACTGCTATTTCAGTTGGCTGTTGTTCACTGTTATTGAAACTGCAGAAATTCCAGAAATTTTGCTAGCTCATCCATATGACTACAATACATGGAAGTTCACTTAAATTTTTATATGAGTGATATTTTGTACATATTTGCTGCATGATTTCTAAGTCATAGATGTATGCTGCAAGAATAGTATGTATAGCTTCCATATCTGATGGAAAATTATCAAGAATTTATAAATTGCAAGCATAGTTTACTTCACCAAATATATATCAGACCAAAATACACAAACATGGCTCATTTTTAAAACGGCACCTATAAATTACTGGTTTAAAAAGTTTCCAATTAGATTATGGATGATGTACTTTGTAATTCCCTACCTTTTCCTGATTTTTATTTAACATAAAGAAATCAATCATGACATCCCCATTGAGAGGCAAACCAAAATGTAATTTAGTATGGAAACATTAATCTCTGCAGTTTGTACACATGCTATAAAGTCTCGTGTTATAAAATCATAACTCATTTTATGTTAAGTGGGAAAAGTCATCTGCATGTAAAAAGTGAATTTTAGCCCAAGTGACAACCAGCATTAAGGTGCACAAGAATACTCAGAAACGGTGTTATCCTTACATTACAAACAGTGAGTTGATGTGTAATGGATATAAAAATTTACCTGTATGATTAAGCTAAAATATTTATAAATAGACTGAAAAGTTTAGGAATATGTGATGTAATCATCAAGGTAATCTTAAAGTAATCTCAGAGCTGGATAAGTGGAGTATGATAATTTAATGAAAGAAACTCTAATTAATTACAGTATATGCTGTTAGGATAAGAGAGTATCAACAGGAATTTTATTTTTAAAAATGGATTGAGGAAAAAAGCATCAGAGACAGATCCACAGAGAAAACAGAGAATGCCACAAATATTCTCCTGGGAGAGAGATTTGATTAAAATATTGCAGTTTCCTAGGCTTGGTTATTTCTTACTTGATCAGTTTCTTTCTTCATAGACCCCACTGAGAATTTGACTAGCTCTCCAGAAATATGCACTGTTTCAGAGAGGTTATAGGCTCCTTAAATTCCATTTATGGTCCGCAGGTTATGAGGATGGGTTATAGAAGCTGAAACTTCCTCAAGCCTCCTGCTGATAGTGTTTACAATCACACACCCACTCTCATCCACCCTCAGTACGCAAGCAAAATCAGCTTTATGAAAACCAGATGGTGATTGTTGTTGCTGTTAAACATCATGGAATCAGGTCTGACTCATGGCGACCCTATGTACAATGGAACAAGACACTCCCTGACACTGTGCCATGCCCGGCTCTATGTCATAAGGCTTTCAATGGCAGATTGTTTCAGGATTGTATTAGTAGTGGGCTGCCAGGTTCTTCTCTCATTTTTGCGGTGCTGGAGATCCAACCCAGGGCCTCAGAGAGTGCAAAGAAGTACTCTACCAAATGAGGTAACCCCAGCCCCAGACAGTGATCGTTGTTGTTGTTGTTGTTGTTGTTGTTGTTGTTGTTGTTAGGTGCCATTGAGTTGGTATCCGGCTCACAGTGACCCTATATACAAGAGGGGAAACTATTGTCAGTGCTTCTCTGCTGTTAGGGTTTTCAATGGCGGATTGATTTGGGGGTGTGGGTTGTGGGGTCTGTCTCCCAAGCCTGCAGCACCTAGTGTACCCAGGTGGTTTCCCATCCATAAATGGAATTTAGGGAGCCTGTAACCTCTCTGAAAGCAGGCCTGACCCTGCTTAGCTTCCCAGATCTGACGGGATCAGATGCCACCGGGATACTGCTGCAGGTTTGTTGTTGTTAGGTGCCATCAAATCGGATCCCACTCAGGGTGACCCTCATAAGGTTTTCAATGGCTGATTGTTTCCAGATTGCCTTGGGAGTGGATTGTCACATCCTTCTCCCACAGAGTGTGGTTAGTGGTTATTGATACAAATATTGTTGTGTGTGATCCTTGCTTGATGGGCATGGGGATTCTTTTCCAATGTGCCTTTTATTTTGCTATGTAACTCATATATGAGTCCTGAATCTCTAAAAACACCAATAATAAAAGAAAACTCCCAAATTTATTATCCATCTAAGCTACTCACAAATGGATTGCTTGAGAATGGAGAACAATATAAGCTATTATATTTTCATTAAGAATGCTACTCATTAAAACTATAGGGAACATTATTCTGAAGTGCCACCTACCTTAAAGAAACTTCTGAAATGCAGTTTGGGTTTTTTTTTTTTTCCCTAGAAAGAGCTTTTTATCTCTAAATAATTTTGAGTGAAGTTTTGATTAAATTCTGGTGTTCTCACAATTGAGTTAGAGTATATGAAATTAATCCATAAAAGTTTTTCATGTTTGATCTTTTCCCCAATAAGCAAAAATACATATTTTTCAATGTACAGAAAATGTATAGAAATACACTATAAAATTATTATTAATATTATCTCTCTAACTCAAAGATAATCCTTTTGATTTGATAGCTATTATAGATAATATAAGCCTGCAGCTGTAGCCCTGTGGCATCCGATCCCATCAGATCTCGGAAGCTAAGCAGGGTCTGGCCTGGTTAGGACCTGGATGGGAGACCGCCTGGGAACAACAGAAGCTGTAGGCTTGGGAGAAGGACCTGGCAACCCCCTCCCAAAAATCAATCAGCCATTGAAAACCCTTTGAACAGCAGAGAAGCACTGACAATAGTGTTTCCCCTGTTATACAGAGGGTCGCTATGAGTCGGATACCGACTCAACGGCACCTAACTACAACATAGATAATATACTATATAATATCTATAAATGATCTATCTAACCAAAATAATATGTTACTATGATAAAGTGAAATCAGTATTTGTATATAAATGTATACATATTGATATATACAATCCATATATGAAATCAAGAGTAATTGTCATTATTTCTATCACATGGTTGTACATAATATATCCATATACATGATTCATGTAGGCATGTACATATTGAACATGGCAATTAAGTGTTTTTAAAATCAAGGAAGAGTAGTTCTACTTATGGAATTACCCTTATTAAAAAAAAAAAAAAAGTAACCAAGGCCGGAATGGTGGAGCATGCCTGTAATTCCAGAGATCTGGGAGGCTGAAGCAGGAGGATTATGAGTTTGAGACCAGGGGCAGCCTGTATAACTTAGGGAGACTATTGTCCAAAATAAAATAAAAATAAAAAATGGGCTGTGGCTACAGCCCAGTGGTACAGTACTTCCAAAGAACATGTGAGGCCCTAAGTTCAACCACTAAATATCTGCCCTCCAAAAAAGGTAACCAGGGTAAAATTTAATGTATTCATTTAGTGTGCCATAATGATTAGTGCCAGCCAAATTTAATATTTCTGTTCAGATTTATACCATACTAATATAATTTTTCTTTCCAAATTGCTACTTGTTGTTGTTGTTGTTAGGTGCCATCGAGTCGAGTCCGACTCATAGTGACCCTATGTACAGCAGATCGAAACACTTGCCGATTCTGTGCCAGGCAAACCATCTTATTTATGTTTAAGCCCATTGTTGCTACTTAGAATAGTTGAAAAACAAGAATATCCAGGCATCAGTTATGCTAATGAGAAATAACGGTGCCCAGGTATGACTCTCAGAGGGTATTTTTATTATGCCAATGGTATAGTACATTGAATTTATGCTAATAATGAGACAGAGCCCTAAGGGAAAGAAATAACTATCTGTTATAAGGATAAAACCAGTACATTTCTTAGATGGGAATGAAATTCCATCATATTCTAGAAAAGCTGTGGAGCTAAGAATAAAAGAGTAGTGATGGCAAGGTCACAACTTCCAAGCGAAGGCAGAATAAAGGCTCCTATCTTCACTCTCTGTTGACTACCAGTGTGCAGGATTTGAGTGGACTCAAATCCTTTAACTCCATACACAGCTCCCATATTTAATATTTGCCACATATACCATATTATATTGCATCTAGATGAAACTTCTTAGCATGGCATGACCAGAGTCTTTGGATGTAGGAATAGAGGACACTGTCTGATTTGTGCAATTTGCAGATATTTCCAAGTAGCAGTTACATATCTAACAAAGAGAGATAATCCTTACAAATCTGTATCACTTACCTGTACCACACACTTGTCTCTAAACACAGTAACTACAGTCTAACGTCACCTTATTATTACCCCACTGGCTGCTCACATTCAACTCTTCAACTTTTCTCTCAGTTCAGCTCCTAATTTGGGGTTCTTCATTGTCACTAATGGAGAACAACATATACTCTGAAATCATCAACAGAAATGTGAATGGTATCTATTCTCTCATGCTTTCAACAATCAGGCAATTATCAAATTCTTCATATTTTAACTTCTGAGTATCACTTAAGTTGACTTCCATTATTCCAAAACACACCATGACACTCATCATGTCTCACAAGAATTACTATTTGGCCTCTTATAAGGACTGTCTATCTCCTACATTCCTCTGTCCTATATTACTACAGAATTAAGAACCTTGATGGTTTATAGGATCAAGCCTTTAGGACCAAGTTCAAGGTTCACCGATTAGCAACTGAAGTTAGTCCCCATGTCATATTTGCTTTCCCCATTTTATATTGATCCTCTCAGAATGTTTTGCATTTGTTTGTCTGTTCTAACTCATATGCAATTCTTTTTGCTTTGGTGCTTTGTTCTGTAATACTAGTGTGTTGAACACAGGGCCTCACACATGGTAGGCAAGTGCTCTACCATTGTGCTGTACCCCAGCCTGGTTTTTGTTTTAAATCTTGAGACAGGGTCTCACTAAAATGCACAGGCTGCCTCTGGCCTTGAACTTGTGATCTTCCTGCACCAGCCTCTTGACCTGCTGGGATTTCCATATGCAGTTCTTATAGCCTAGAATTGCCTCTGACTTTTTAACTATGTGCATACACTGTAAAACATTGCTAACTTATAGATTTCATGAAGTCAAGGACTGTATTTACCTTTATGGTTGCTTCTTGTCAGAGCCACTAGAACTTTTTTGAACAAATGAATGAATAAACTTTGGCATAACCTCCTCCAAGAAGCTTTCTTCAATGAATTAAGATGCCTCTTCCTTGTGCCAGCATCTGAGCACATCTTAACCATAACTTATAATAATGTACTTTCATATTTTCTGCTTCTGGGATTAAATTTTGAGACTAGTAAATAGATATGCTCATTAAAATTTGTCAAAACAAAGGATAAAGAAGAAATATAATCAGAATTTATTTTTATAGTGACAGTACAGATACCACAGAAATAGTTCAAGTATTTGCCAATACTATTATTTAAATTTATCTAACATCTGAAATTTTAATTGTTCAAATTATATTCGCAACTCTTTAGAGACTGATCTCTTCTTAGAAAAGTCCCTTCTGCGATAATAGACAATCTTCAAATATTGAACAGAATGAATCTCAAAAGTTTTCATTAGTAATTGTGAAATGTTATATTTGATTTGATCAGAAGAAAGGCTGGTATTTTCTAGGGTCTACCCCCAAGTGATTTTACTGTATACAAGGGCTTGATAACCACTAAGCTGGAAGGCTGGATGAACGAAAAATTGCAACAAAAAATGTCATGTTCAAGATATCCAATTTCTCTTCTCAAATTTTTCGATTCCATGTGCTCCTGACTAGTAAAAGGAGAAATAAAATTTTCATCTCAGGGTTGATGAATCAGCCTAATGACTATAAGAGCTAACATTCACTCACTGTGCTGGGGAACTTACAAATATCTTCTCACTTAATGGTCAAAATAATAATGTGATTATATATTATTATCCTAATCTTGCAGAAAAGAAAGATGATTCTCAATAAGATTGAGCGGCTTTTCAATACTAGAATATGAAAATCAAGAGCACAGTGCATTTGACTCCAAAGCTCATGCTGGTAACCAACCCATTTTTCTCTTTCTAGAAAAGTACTGTGAACTGTTCCATCTCAGGAGTAAATGAGGTCAAGGCCACATTTTCTTCTCTTTAAAGGATAGGTGTTTTAAAGGAAGGATATAGCTTTCACTACTATAAAATCCAGCAATATCCAGTCAGGGATGGATGATGTGGCCTTCCTTGTTACCCCCATTTCTGTATGAACACACACAAATGTAAGGTTCCCCAAACTTCTCACATCCTGCCTGGACACCCACCTCCTGCAGAGATCACCTTGGAACAAATTCGAAGATTAGTGGTCTCTCTACTTTTTCCAGCTCTTTATTTTTTAATTATGTAATAGAGGATAATTTTCAAGATCCTCCTTGGTATCCTTAAGGCTTTATGGTTTTGAAGTTGGCAGCCACTCTGAAATGAGGAAACTGATGGGAGGAGGTCAACTGGAAGTGTTTCCCATTCTCTAATTTCTCTACCTGAATATTATATGCCTAGTAGCCTATATACAATAAATACTTAACAGCAAAGATCATGATTCTTTTATTTAAAATTATTGCCTTCATAGCACTCTTCTTGATTTTTTGGTTGATTTTTGTCAAGTGTTTGCTTGAAATCTTGGTTAGATTAGGAAGATTCCCCTTACTTGCTCATTCCATATCCTCAAATCAAATAAAACTGAAGTCTGCTTTAGTTTTGGATGGCCTTTGAAAATGCCAGAAGAGATGAATCTGAATGGCCACAATCCCATTGAAGACTTGGAAAGTATTAGTCTGTATTTACCAACTGGTCAAATGGTGTAAGGTTCATCTTTCTTAAGCACAGAAATATTAAGCAAATAGCCAAGAAGCTGGTGAATTATTAGAAGAGCTCAGTGATTGAAGGGCAAGACAGTCAGACTGGTTCTGTGAGCACCGGGCTATAAGCAGCCTGAAAATGTCACCAGTGATCTCAATTTGCCAAGAAGAAGAGACAAAAACAGTAAAATTTATGACTAGAAAGTCAATTTCAGTAGGAAATTGAGGGTGATTTGGCCAGTACATAGTCTGCAAGCAAAGCAATTTGTGTTGAGTAAACTCCATTGTAGGAAAAGTGCTCCTCTGAAATAGCATGGCTTTTACTTTCCAGAATCTGGAGCAGTAGGTGAGTACTGTCACCAAGCACCCCACGGTTCCCATCTCACCACTTAGTAACCACTGACTAGACATGTGATGGTTATGTGTTTGAGGTGGGAGGGAGTTCAGGGCAAGCTTCTTGTGTGCTTAGGACACCTGAAGGACACCTGTCTCTGCAGAGAGCATGGAGATTTTGAGGGTGTGTAGATATGGAGGGAAGAAAACATGAGCAGTATCAGGTCCCTTTAATCAAAAGCAACTGCCCATGAGGAACAGCAACACAGCCCACTTTCCTATCCCAGCCTAGAGAGGTCTGCTAGGAATGCCTTTCCAGGAGGGGGTTTCTAACAGGAACCAGTTTTGTGTAAAATGTATGCTCATTTCATATGATACCTAAAGAAATGTTGAAAGATGGGAAGAGGCAGAAAAGCAAATCTGAACTGCTGCCACTCTCAAGCCACACCTATCACTGCACAAGCTTCCAAAGATGGCTTTGCTACTGTTCCAACGGATGGCCTCATCTGCGTGCTGTGTTCAGAGTGATCTCAAGATAAACTAAGTCACTTTTCTCAGAAAAGCAAAACAAAGACATCTGTATCTCTCCATCATCTTTCTTGAACGCAGTCAAAATCTTTACTTAGAAATGTCATGCATGATGTGGTCTGCTCCAACTACTCCACCTAGCTCCCATTGACAAAACTCCTTTGGAAACAGACTGACACCACTCAGTGTGTTTGTCTGCAGCCATACTGCCCTGGCACACAATCCCATCAGGTATGGAAGCCAGGGTTGTCCTGGTTAGTTTTTGGATGGGAAACAGCCTGGGAACACTAGGTGCTGCAGGGAGAAGGACTTGGCAGGCAACTCACAAAAAAATCTGCCATTTTCAAAAATTGAAAACCCTATGATAGCAGGAAGCACTGACACAGTGCCGGGTATGGCCCAGTGTTGGGAGTGTTTTATTCTGTTGTACATTGGGTTGCTATGAATTGGACCTGACTCAACAGCACCCACCAGCATGAAGTCAGTGTGTATAAAGAAGCTCTACCTTGTGTGCTTCCAGGATATGTGAACCTCTTCAAAGAACTCTCACCGAAGACAAGCAAGCATCCCTCATATAATGTGTGCCCAGTCCTTCAGACAAGCACCCCTGACCTCTCCATGCGACCCCATTTCTTGAGGGGGGAAACAGGCCAAACAACTTTCTATGTTTCTGAGCTGCCATTCTAGACTGTGCCATCTGTAGTCTCTGCATATAGAAACTGAAAGGGTATAGGCAAAGGAAAAATGAGCTGTCCATCTCCTAGGAAAGGAGCACCTATGAGCTCTATTTAGAATATGGGCATTAACTCCTTCAGCAAAGTTGCAGGCTACAAAATTAACATACAAAAATCAATAGCCTTTCTTTACACCAATTCCAAACAAGAAGAGAAGGAAATTTCAGCAAAGACACCATTCAAGATAACCCACCAGAAAATTAAATACCTTGGAATCAATCTAACCAAAGACCCTTCAGATCTCTACAAGGAAAATTTCAAAACATCAAAGAAATAAATAGCAGAGGACACTAAAAAATGGAAAGACCTCCCCTGCTCCTGGATAGGGAGAATTAATATTGTAAAAATGGCTATCCTACCAAAAGCAATCTATAGATTTAATGCAATACCCATTAAAATTTCACTGACTGACTTTACAGAAATAGAAAAAATGATCCAAAAATTCATATGGAACCACAAAAGACCACGTATAGCCAAAACACTTTTAAGCTGCAAATCTAATGCAGGGGGAATCACAAATCCTGACTTCAAACTTTACTACAGGGCAGTGGTTGCAAAAATAGCTTGGTACTGGCACAAAAATAGGCCTGAAGATATCTGGAACAGAATATAAGACCCAGATATACCTCAACACACCTATAGACACCTTATTTTTGACAAAGGAGCAAAGCAAGTAAACTGGAAAAAGGACAGCCTCTTCAACAACTGGTGCTGGGAAACATGGTCATCCACATGCAGAAAAATGAAAGTGGATCCACATCTCTCAATATACATGAGAGTTAACTCAAAATGGATAAAAGATCTCAACATAAAACCAGAAACTTTAAAACTTATAGAAGGGAAGATAGGCAATACACGCCATCATATAGGCATTGGAAAAGATTTCCTTAATAGGACCCCAATTGCTCAAGAAATTGCAACAAGAATAGATAAATGGGACTACATGAAATTAAAAAGCTTCTGCACTGCAAAAGAAACAATTAACAGAGTCAAGGAAACCCCCATGGAATGGGAAAAAATCTTCGCATTTTATACATCAGACAAAGGTCTAATTACTAGAATTTATGAAGATATCAAGGAAAAAAAAACCCAAAAACCAAGCAACCCAATACACAAATGGGCAAAGGAACTGAGCAGACAGTTCTCAAATGAAGAGGTCCATAAAGCCATGAAACACATGAAAAAGTGCTCAACATCCCTAGCCATTAGGGAAATGCAAATCACAACAATGCTGAGATTTCACCTTACACCAGTAAGAATGGCCAAGATCAATAAAACAAACAACAACAAATGCTGGTGAGGTTGCGGGGAAAAGGGAACACTTTTCCATTGTTGGTGGAGCTGTAAATTGGTGCAACCACTATGGAAATCAATATGGAGGTACCTCAAAAAACTAAAAATAGATCTACCATATGACCCAGCTATAACACTATTGGGAATTTACCCAAAGGGAGATGGGTCATCATACCACAGAGACACCTGCATCTCCTTGTTCAATGCAGTGCTTTTCACAATAACAAAGATATGGAATCAACCAAAGTGCCCTTCAACAGAAGAATGGATAAAAAAACTATGGTATATATACACAATGGAATACTACTCAGCAATCAAGAAAAATGAAATAGGGTCATTCGCAGCAAAATGGATGGAATTAGAGAAAATTATTTTAAGTGAATGAACACGAGCTCAGAAAGAGAAACAACACATGTTCTCACTCATATGAGGGAGCTGATTCAAATTACAAGAAGGAAAAATCCTATTCAAAGGTCGGATCATAATAAAAGGCGGGGGAGGGAAGATAAGAATGAGGCCAATATAAATGGACTAGAAATCCCATGTAATTATTCTGACAAGATAAAAACAAAGATCACTACAGGAAAAGTTTCTATCTGAAACAGAAATGGAACCCAAGGACATATAGAAAAATACTACATAGTAAAAGATAGAGAAGACTTGGATGGGAAACTTAGATGGGAAGGGGGGAGGGGGGAAACATAGGGGAGGAAAAGGGGTGACCTATATGAATAATGTTTATCAAATTGCATATATGAAAATTGTCACAATGAAAAGCATGTCCAAATGAATCACATTATGATGTACATTAAAATTTTCTAATAAAAAAATAAAAACAAAACAAAACAAAAGTATATGGGCAGAATCTCCAGCCTTTGTTTTATACTTTAGGGTATTGGTCCATAGAAAATGTACTCAACATCCACCATCAGTAATGATATGACTTCAGAGAGTCTTATTTATCTGAAATTTACCTCCACCACAATTTTGTAGTTGGGCAGAAAAAGCAGTCTATCCAAGTGACATGTTATTAATCACCGCAGGCTCAGAGGCATTCAGGCATTTTCTTTAAATTACAATTCGTTTTGTTACAGAAAGGAAAACAAGTTCAAATCATGGCTCTTTCATTTATAGATTCTAGGACATTGGGCAAGTTCTTTTTCAGTACTAAGATTATTTTCCTCAAACGAGAGTTGGAGGTCTGACACAATCTTAAATGAATATTGTGAAGATTAAACAGTGTCAACCTGTAAAGTTCCTAGTTTTTGCATATTAATAATGATAATTTCTAATATCTGAATGTTTATTATGCATAAGACAGTATTCTGGACTCTATATGTTGGCATATAAATTAGAAATTTCCTTAATTTATATAAAAATTTACTTTTACATGTGCACAAATTAGTTAACTATAAAGTAAAAAGGCTGGGATTTAGCTCAGTTGGTAGAATGCTGCTCTGCAGTCCCTGAGGTCCCAGGTTCGATTCCCAGCACCATAAAAATGGGAGAAGGATGTGGCAATCCACTCCTGAGGCAATGTCAAAACAATCAGCCATTGAAAACCCTATAAGGGTCACTATGAATCAGATGTGACTCAATGGCACCTAACAACGACAAAATGAAGTAAAAGACATTGATTTTCAAAACCACAGAGGAAGTCTTAATTGAAGTTTCTTTTTTTTTTCTTTTGACTTGTGGTTAGTTTTCTACCTTGACAGGTAAGAATTTTCTCTTCAAAATAACCCCCCCGGCAAAAAAGTTTAAAAGTAATACTTTCCAGAAATCATTAAGTTGTTCTTATATATAAAAAAAAAATTTGTGCAAAAATCTCTTATCACCATATCTCTTCAATTTTTATACTGAACAAGTAATCCAAGAACCTGGACTTTATGAAGAAAAACATGGCATCAGGATTAGAGGAAGACTCATTAACAACCTGCGTTATGCAGATGACAGAACTGTGCTTACTGAAAGTGAAGAAGATTTGAAACATTTACTGATGAAGATCAAAGACCACAGCCTTCAGTATACATTGTGACTCAACATCAACAAAACAAAAATCCTTACAACTGGGACAGTAAGCAACTTGACGATAAATGGAGAAAAGATTGAGGTTGTCCAAGATTTTGCTTCACTAGATTCTACAATAAACATCCACAGAATCAGCAGTCAAGAAATCAAAAGACACATTGCTTTGGGAAAAGGTGTGGCAAAAGATCTCTTTAAAGTATTGGAAAGTAAAGGTGTCACATTCAAGACAATGGGACGCCTGAGTCATGCCATCGTATTTTCAGTCACATCATATGGTGTGCAAGCTGGAGATTAAATAAGGGAGACAGGAGAATAATTGATGCTTTTGAATTATGGTGCTAGAGACAAATATTGAATATACCATGGACTACCAAAAGAACCAAGAGAGCTGTCCTAGAAGAAGCGCACCTAGAGTGCTCCTTGGAAGCAAGGACGGCTAGACTGTGTCTTATATATTTTGGACATATAGTCAAGAGCAACCAATCCCTGGAGAAGGACATCATGTTTGGGAGAGTGGCAGGTCAACAAGAAAAGGAAAACCCTCCACCAGATGGATTTACATAGTGTCTGTAACTATGGGCTTAAACATAAATAAGGTTGTGTGCCTGGCACAGAATTGGGTAGTGTTTCTTTCTGCTGTACATTGGGTCACTATGAGTCGGACTTGCCTTGATGGTACCTAACAACAAGATTTAAACTCAGAATGATGCCCCTCAAAGACTTGAAGCTCCTAAGTGAAAGACGTAAATTATCTCCCATCTTCTCTTTTGAAATCCTTATTCTAAAAAAAAAAAAAGAAAAGAAAAAAATTATTTCCTGTGAAAACTTTTTGCTAGAGCAGGCAGATTCCTCTTTTCATTGTTACATATTTCAACAATGAAGTATCATTGTTGAGCTCTCAAAAAGTCATGCATTTGGCTTCTCCTTACAGTAATCTGTGCCTGGAACAATGTCCAGAGGTAAGGAAATCACAGCTTCCAAGTCAGACTCACTTTTCTTTCAGCTGCACAGGGCTGCCATCTATCAGTAATAAAGAAAGCTACACTTTTCTTAATTGTAACAACGTAACAGAAAAAGAAATGCTTTTCACTAAATGTTTTGCCTTTGGACTAAATTTCTAGAAATGTGTTGAAATGTGAAAACAACACACGCCCGAAGTTCAGATTCAAAGAAAAATCACATGTGAAGGACATTTCTGCAAAAACCAAGTCCTAGAAATTTGAGAACAAAATCTGTCTTCCACATGATCATGATCTTGAAAAAAGTTGCTTATGAAATTTCACATACGAATGGAAAATGAACTATAGAAGCAGATTCTGAGAAAGAAGGAATTTTTTTCTGCCAATATCAAGGGTATTAGTTAGGCACTGGTCTAGGTGGACTGGATGGAGATCTAGAAATTCCCACAAGAAATATACCCTGTGCCGGGCATGGTGGCGCACACCTGTAATCCCAGCAGCTCGGAGGTGGAGGCAGGAGGATCACAAATTCGAGAACAGAGGCAATCTGAGTAATTTAGTGAGACCCTGTCTCAAAAAGTAAAAAATGGGCTGGGGGTGCAGCTCAATGGTCCAGCACTTGCAGAGCATGCAAGCGCAAGGCACTGGGTCCAACCCTCAGTACCACCAAAAAATAAATAAATAAATAAAAATAAATAAATAAAAAAGAAAGAAAGAAAGAAATATGCCCTAAGGTGATGGCTTTACCCAGTTCCAGCTGCCGCAGCAAAACACAACAGAAACATATTTCCTCACAGATCAAGGTGCAATCAGACTCTTCCTGGCTTATAGAAGGTTGACTGCTCACTCATCTCTACGTGGCCTCTCCTCTGCTCACACTCAGGGAGAGATCTCTGGTCTTTTCCTCTTCCTGTGGAGGCACTAGTACTATTAGGCTGAAGGCATCACTTAACATTTATTACCTTCTTATAGGTCTTATCTCTAAATACAGTTATATTGAAGATTAGAGCTTCAACATATTAACTGGGGGGAGGGGTGCACAATTTAGTCCATAAGAATAGTATAACCTGATGTTCAGATAAGTTTATATATCCTGGATGTTAAAAGGTAATACCTATGTGGTGGTGTTGTCAGGTGCCGTGGAGTCAGGTTTGACTCATAGGGACCCTCATAGGGTTTTCAATGGCTGATTGTTTCAGGATTGCTTCGGGAGTGGATTGCCATATCCTTTCCCATTTTGCAGTGCTGCAGATCCAACCCAAGTCCTCAAAGAATACCAAAACCTACATAGTGTTTAATAAGTACCAAGCTCAAGTTTAAATACCTAAATATAGATTAACTAATTTAATCTTCATAGAAGTTTTATGACGTAGATCACATTCTTACCCTCTCTATCGCACAGAGATGAGACTGATACGAAAGGGACACAGTAGCCGTCCAACAGCCAGAACTCATATCCACGCTGCCTGAATGAGGTCCCTTGTCTTCAGTTCTCTGTGTTCTCTGTCTCTGCCCCCAACTCTTTGCATGAGAACAAAAGAAAGCAATCAGAGTGGCTATTCCTAGGCTATGCCCTTCAACAATCAAACCCAGAGGTAAAATGATGTTTTAAAACGTTCACCTCGGTAATGGAAACATGTTACCTTCTCTGGTCCTTAGCTCCTCATTAGTGAAAGGAGACCAAGGAATGTGTGACAACGAAACATCCCCACGAGACTAGGGCGTGGCTAAGTGGGGGTGACAAGTCTTCCCTGGTGAGAGAGATGAGAAGAGAGTGATCCCACTCACTTAACCTGACGTACTCCACCTCAGTCTCACCTTCCAAGGCTTTGTACTATACTGTGGATATTATGTTTTGTGCATGTCTAGAACTGTAAAACATGTTTCTGTTAAGATTTGCTTAATCACTGATTCACGTGTACCCAGGAGAGCCCCCAGGGAGTACGGAAAGACATAGACAACAGGAAATGTAATTCAAAAGATCTTATGTGTTCACTGAAAATAGAACTACAAAAACAAAAACAAAAAACCCTACTTTATCCTCCCTAAACCTACCATAATGTAAGACTCTCAGATGAGAAGACACAGCCCTGTGAGTGGAGGAGCATGTAAACCCAGAGGGGAGGGATGAGGGCTTCTCCAAAACAGGGGCAGGGCCAGGCCTTTGTTTGCTTGTGGTTGGGGTGTTTGTTTTTGTTTAGTTTATGGTCTATATACACCACACAAAAATAGTTCAAATAAATAAAGAAATCAAAGTGTTGGTGATATGCTAACAACTTATAGATAAATATCTTATGTCTTATTTGGCTTATAAGTTATAAATAAAATAGATAAATCTCATTAGCTTCTATTTTCAAAGGGAAATATTGTTTAATGTAACCAGACATTTCTACTAAAAGCAACAAAGAGAAAAGCTTTATTTCTTTAACATACAAATAAAGTCTATATTTGAAAACAATGTATCAAAATCAAGGTCTTGGGAGCAAGGAAGTAAATCATTAATCTGTCTGGTCATTGGGATAGGTGCCATCTCTATAAACTGTTTGATTAACCTTTGGTGCCAATAAGTCTAAAGTCTCATCCTGACAATTATTCTGTATTATTGCTCGCACCAGGAAGCCCAAATCTTGGGCAATGAGAGGTTTAAAAAACTCAAGAAAATACTACAAAATATTTTTAGACAAGAAAAATTCATTGGGATATCAAAGTTTTGATGAAACCATATTAAAATCTACCTAATCTAAGTTAAATTATAAACAAACCTCCAATATTATTTGTTTTTCTAGAAGGGCAGTGCAAATGGTAAAGGTAGATTTTGAAAGGGCACCATAAATATTTTAGAATACTTGTCATTAACATTTATCAATATGCATTTCATTAATTTGCATTCATTTTATTGATTTATTTACTTACTTATTATTTGCATTATCTGGGGATTGAACCTAGGGCCTCGCACATACTTAGCAATACTCTACCACAGAGCTGCACCCCCAGTTCATTTTTAATTTTTTTTTTTATTTTGAGATGGAGTCTTGCTAAATTGTGCAGGCTGCCCCTGGCCTTGAACTTGCCATCCTCCAGCCTCAACTTCTTGCGTTTCTGGGATTACAAGCATATTCCCCTGTTCCCAGCTCACATTTTCCTTCTTTTTATGTAAAAAAAAAAAAAAAAGCAAAACAAAACAAACAAACAAACCAAAATATATATACATACATACATATATATGTGTATATATGTACTATATATACACATATATATGTGTGTGTATATGTATGTATGTATATGTGTATATCTATATGTATATGTGTATATATGTGTGTGTGTGTATATATATATATGTGTGTGTGTGTGTGTATGTGTGTGTGTGTGTGTGTGAGAATAAATATGGCCAAAGGGAGAACATCAATAGAATAACAGAAGCAGAGTCAGAGTTGCCCAGAGGCTTTGGGGTGTGGGAAATAGGGAGATGCTGTTTAAAAATTATGAATTGTCAGTTATGAGATGGATAAATTCTAGGGACCAAATGTATAGCATTGTGCTTACAGGAGATCATACAGTATTGCACGCATGAAATCTGCTGATTAGGCAGATCTTAAGTGTTCTCATACCCACCATAAAAAGTGGTACCCATCTGAGGGGATGGATGCACTGGAGAACATGATTGTGGGAATCGATTCACAGTTAGACATATATCAGATAATGAAGTTGTACACTATAAATACATATGATCATATTTTTCAGTTGTACCTCAGTAAATCTGGAGGATGAGAATATCTAAAGTTAAATAGTTAAAATATGAAGTCCCCTGTCTATAAAACTATGTAATGATTTTAAGATCAGTTAAGATTTTTCACAACTGTCACTGGCATAGTAAGTAAAGTTCCTTTGTGTCATTCCTGAAGTTTGGAAATAAAACTTAACTAATATTGATGCTTAGCAGATAAGCTCTTAAGGCTTCAGGTCCTTAAGAAGCCTTCAGTGAGAGTCCAACTTAACTGTTTGTGGAAGACAACAGTGAGGATCTGGGGTGTGTACTGCACTGACCCTGCAGGACAAAAGCCATCGAGGGACTAACTTGAATGAAGGTCTTGCCTGTTCTCCAGTTAACTTCCTCCACTCTGTCTCTAGGGCCAAGGCTGCAGAAGATTGCTACAGTCCGGAGAGCCAGACAAAGGTGGAGCTCATGCTTCTGACTCACATTTCTACCAGGTGCTGGCCAGGGAAAGGCACATGAGATAAAATTATGAATAAAGCATATCCTTCATCTACCAGATGAAACACTTATTATATAATTAATTTATATCCACACTCTAAATAGAAAAAAATGCCATATACGTACAGTTACATACCAGAGCGAAATGAATTTTGCTGATCATGGTCAAGAAAACCTTAAAAATGAGTGAACATTTGAGAAGACTTGAAGAGGTAAGTAGAGTTCTAAGTGGCAGAAAAATTGTGATCACAAAATATCTCAGAGAGAATACTTGGGAAAGCAAGAAAGTTCCTGGTGTGTTGTGGGATGGTAAGTAGTTCAGTGGCTGTGAATTCTGTAGACTATGGGGTAAACGGGCTGGGATTTAGCTCAGTTGGTAGAGCGCTGTGCTGCAGTCTCTGAGGTCCCGAGTTCAATTCCCAGCACCCCAAAAATGGGAGAAGGACTTGGCAACCTACTCCCAAGGCAATCCCGAAATAATCTGCCATTGAAAACCCTATGAGGGTCACTATGAGTTGGGCACGACTCGAGGGCACCTAACAACAACAATAACAATGGGGTAAACAGGGGAGTGTAGAATGCCAGGGCATGAGGCAAGGTTAGGGGGACCATACTAATAAGTTTGAAATATGTCCTCTAGGCAAACAGAAAATTCCCATGCTCCAGTGCTTCTCAACTTTATGTGCATTTGGAAAATATTTTGCCTCTTAATTTTATGTTGTAATTTATCCTTTTGGAAAACATTTATTGAGGAAATATTTGGGGCATATTGCAAAGACAGACAAAGATGTGCACTCCTCGATCACTGTCCTCAGGAGCTCAGTGTCCACCTGGAAAAACAACTAAGAGTGAAAATAAAGGTAGTTTAGAAATAAATGTTGACTCAGAAACAAAGGCAAATAAAGTGTGGGTCCTACATAATCGTAGATGGAGTAACATGGTGGCATCGGAGAAGCTGGGGAAGATCTCAAACACTTGGGAGAGCTAAGGAAGTCTAAGGAATAGATTCTCATGAATACCTCACCTCTGCCTCACTTGCAGAGATCTCACAAGTTTTGCTGATGCTCAGTCATAATTACCATGATCTCTTCACACCAAGTTCTGACAGAAGCTATGTATGAATGCTTTGCATTTTATGAAAATGATCCTAATGTCAAGTGAAAATCAAACGCTCTGGCCTCTTTCACCTTCCAGTGAGTCATTTAGTCACTGTGCCAGGTCACCAGGCTTCCAGAGAACCCCTGTCACCCAGCTTTCTCCTCGTCAGTCACCTTCCCCCTCTCTCACCTTGGCTCTCCACTGTCTTTGTGTCTTAACTCAAATCCAGGGTGTTTCTCTCTCCCCACATTGATACTGAAGCTCTGCCATCACTTCTTTTATAGCCCTCGCTGCCCTCATTTGCCTCTGCCCCCCTTCCTGGCCCGCTAGCGCAAGAGTAAGATTATCCTTTATGTTTTCTAGTAGAACCCTTTGTACTTGGTTCTCTTTAAGGAAAGACCTCGGTCTCAGAGAGTGACTACATTTTTACGAGCACTCCTCAGGGACCAAAGGTGAGGCAAAACTGATATTGTCGTCTAGTTCCAAGATACCCAAGGGCCCTGAGGAGACAGAAACTCCATAACAGGATCAATGAATGTAAAGAGTCAGAGTGAAGCCATTAGTGATCTGAGTCAGGGCCTGAGTCTCAGCAAAACTGTGGATGATGAGCTGGCCCAAGATGTGGATCCAGGGAAGGCCAGATAACGCATTATCACTAAAGTGTATCTGGAGATGTTACCAATTACAGTAACTACCGCCTTACACTTCAGTGCCTGTTCCATTCACTTCTGTTCTGAGGCGTGTCACGCTGGTGGTTGTGTACATTAATTATATTGATTACTACAGATTTAATAAAACAGACCTTTTTCCTTTTGAGAAATTTAGATCTTGCTTGTCAGGAAATTCAAGAAAAGTTACATCAAAATTATTTACCCACAATTTGTCTTTCTAATAGATAACAAGGTCAGTTACATGCAATCACAATGAAGGCATGAGGGGCATTCAGTCTATGAAATTTCAGAATGCCTGAATCAAGTTTCTAAAGGGAATTACACGTACTTACTTATGCGTGCATATATTAATGAAAGAGCAAAGGTAACAATTGTAGACACTGGAGAAACTTGTGGAAGCGGTGTGGTTGTTCATTATATTATCTAGCTTTCCTATAGTTTTGAACTTTGAATAAATATTAGCAAAAAGAATAAAGGAGAGAGGGGGAAAGGAATATACTGCACCCTGTATGTTCACTACCCTAGCCTCCAAGGCCTATCAGAGGTGTTGAACCCCTGCCCTGGCCAACTTCAAGCAGGAAGAGTAGCCTTAGAACCAGGAAAGATAATTAAAAAGTTCAACAACCAGGAAGTCAAGGGAGAGATTGGCAGAACATGAAAAGTGAAGGTCATACCCCACTCACCGTAGCTGATAAGAAAATAATGTGGTGCTTTCACTATAAGCAAAGCCTGCAAAGCTTCACCGTCTTCCTTTGGA
Organism: Pedetes capensis; assembly: GCA_007922755.1. Taxonomy (NCBI): domain Eukaryota; kingdom Metazoa; phylum Chordata; class Mammalia; order Rodentia; family Pedetidae; genus Pedetes; species Pedetes capensis. Next base: position 14,552 of record VMDO01020491.1, on the reverse strand, counting down.
CTGCAGAAATCTGTGTTTTTACCATGCACAACATGGACGGGATGAGAGTCCTGCTCCAAGTTCTACAAAACTTATATTAAACATGCATTCAGGAACTACGGCAGATCACCATGTTATTATGCCTGAAACACCTTCCAGGCCTATGGTCCTGCAATACTCCTCTGAATAATTTATTTACCAAATTTATAATCTGCACAGAACTAAAATTAGTATTTAATGCAGAAACTATAGCATGTTTACCTCTAATGCAGGTTTAACCAAATGGTTTAATTAATTGCATACTAATGAAATAGACAATGTCCTTTGACACATAAAGACTAAAAGAAAACTAATGAGTTATAAAGGATCGTTTGAATTAGTGATATTGTTATTCATTTTCTTACCTATGCTTAACATCTGAAGATACATGATAAAGCACTTAGAGGTAAATTATCATGATGTCTGAAATTTATGGAAAACACTTAGAAATAACAATGAAGGAAACATGTATGTCAAAATATTTTATTTGTAAATCTAGAATGAGTATTTATTTATTATTTATTTATTTTTGTGGCACTTGGGAACTGAACCTAGGCTGCATGCATACTTTGAAGGCATCCTGCCACTGAGCTGTACCTCCAGCCTCTTTATTATTTTCTTTTAATTGAGACAGGGTCTTGCTAGATTATGTAGGTTGCCTCTGGCCTCGAACCTGTGATCCTCCTGCCTGCACCTTCCAAGTTGCTGGGATTACAGACATGAGCCAACATGTCCAGCTATGTTTATATTTTTAAATTCTTAGTATTTAATCTAAAATGCAAAATTTTAATTGATACATATACATATGTTCACTGTACTGTTATTTCATATTCCCTTTATGGTTAAATTTTTATGGTAATATTTTAAAAGAACAAAAGAGGTGTTTTCATGTAAGTAACTTGGCATCCATATGAAAATGGAAATGTAAATATTTACGTAGATTAGCTTGTGGCTCAAACCACCTATACTTAGTTCTTTTGTTCTGCTTTCCAGAGGGTTTTCAGTGATTCATATGCCATCTAATTTCTTTTAGATCATATCTGTTAATCTCTAAATTGACCATTGTTTATTTCCAGCCCTTGGGTTTTCTGTTCCCCAGTGGTTCTTAAAGGCAGTTCTAAAAAAACAAAAAAAAAAAAAAAAAAAAAAAAAAAAAAAAAAACCCTACCCCATGCTGCTATTTAAACTGATTTTCATGTTACTCCAAATTAAATCCATTATTTCTAGTCTATCAATTTTCCAATTGGAATCAGCACCCTTAAGATCCCCATCTGCTATTTATCGTGAACCAAGTGTTTAAATCTGTCTTCTTTTCCCTCTCCTGGCCTCCTCAGATGCCTTGGAAGTTCTATGGTAGACATTCTGGATACTGATCTCTGCCTTTCAGAGGGGTCTTGAATCTTCTGTGCAGAATCTACCACCAGGTATCCTTCACTCACACTCATTGTTAAATTTACACATGTTCAAGTTTCAAAGTGCTTTCAGGCTGTAAGTAGAAGCTAACTCCTAACAGAGACATGAAAAGTACCTATGATACAGATACAACAGAGAACAATAGACAGGAGAGAGGACTAACAGAAAGTCCCTAGGTTCAGAGCCAGAAGAACTGGAATTGGTCTCTCTGTGGCTCTGAGGTACTGTGAAATCTTGGCCATGCTACTATACATTACTTTACTCATCTATAAACTAAGAAAAATGGAACAAATAGAGTCTGTGGTCAGTTTCAAGTTAATTTGAAAATACTTTTGTTTTATAGTTATAAAACTTTTATAACCATAGAAAATTTAGAAAATTTAAATGTAGAAAAAAGAAAACTAAATGTTACTCATCAGATTCTCACTTGCCTATTTTTAAATTATTGATGTATAATCTACCTTGGCCTGCAGCCGTACCACTGTGGTATTCGATAGCATCAGATCTCGGAAGCTAAGCAGGGTTGAGTCTGGTTAGTACTTGGATGGGAGACCACCTGAGAACGCCAGGTGCTGTAGACTTGGGACAAGGACCCGGTCACCCTCTTTCAGAAAACAATTGCCATTGAAAACCCTATGAGTAGCAGAGAAGCACTAACAATAGCATACGTTGGGTCACTATAGGTTAGACACTGACTTGATGGCACCTAACAACAACAACAACAACAACAACAACAACTCTACCTTAATAACTTGTTTCATGTAGATATAGTCTTAGATTTATTACCAAGTTAGTTCATACAGTGCACTGAGATTTACATTCTACTTCACTGGTGTAATATTAACCTATGATCTTTTTCTGTATTATTGTCATTTGGAAACTTGCCTTTTAATGACAATAATACATAATATAGTTATGATAATACACCGCATCAAATTTAATAACATACTAATTTAGTGTTCAGACAGTATCTGAAAGAAAAACCTCCGTCAATACAGAATGTTGCTTTCTCCCTCATGAGCTACAGGTATTATCAAAGCAAACAAATGAGAGTTCCAGTATTTCTAATAGCAAAACAAAGAATAAAAGATTCTTCTCTGAAAGTCTGTTTTTTTATGAAGAAATAATACCTTACATAATCCTCACTAGAACTTGACAGGCAGAAAACTGAAATTTTATGTGGTTTTAAAACAGCTCTATATTTTAAATTGCTTTATAAACAAATGATCATATTTCTGTGGAGCTACTCCTATTATTTTATCTTGTATTTAGGACACAGTCTCTAAAGTGTTGCACATTTCCAGACACATTGTGAGGCTTTGTTTAGGACTATTTATTCAAGACTGCTTATATAATGAGCCACCTCGGAACAGAGTGATTGTGTCTTCCTCCAGAGCAGAGGGAAAGGGTTTGTTGCTTATTTCTAATCGACTTTTTTTGACTATCAAGTGTAATAAAGATAATGTCTGTTTCAAGGGCAAAGCTCATCATACTTTCTTCCAAACTATTGTGCATATATATATATATATATATATATATATATATATATATATATATTGTAACATAATATTTGGGTTCCCAAACTTGAGATTTTCCAGATGTGATGCAGTATCTACATGGACTTGGGAGTCAGGGGGTTCTAGAGTGAACTTGGTGTCCAGGGGGATCATGTGTTACGAGGAATATAATCATGTTTCTCTGAGTAGTCCTTTTTCTGTTTAGCCATGCATGGTGGTGCATATCTGCAATCCCAGCACTAGGGAGGCAGAGGCAGGAGGATGGTGACTTTGCACTAGCAACCAAAAAACAATCAGATACCACTCAGATTTTTGAGAGTAAGAATAGCAAAGCAGTTGAAAAATGGTCTCTGGCGTCAGACTACATAAAGTTTGCATGGCAAATTAGCAACTAAGATATTTAATCTAAAAAATAATAGAGACTTTTATTGTTAGCTAGAGTATTCTATCCCCATGTATCTGTCAGTTTGCTATACTGTGGGGGTTTCCATGTTGCTGTGATGCTGAAAGCTATGCCACCAATTACAGATACCAGCAGGGCCACCCGTGGTGGACAGATTTCAGCTGAGCTTCCAGACTAAGACAGACTAGGGAAGAGGACATGGCTAACCCACTCCCGAAGCAATTAGCCATTGAAAACCCTATGAATAGCAGAGAAGCACTATCAGATACAGTGCCAGAAAATGAGCCTCCAGGCTGGAAGGCATTCAAAAGACAAAGGGGAAGCAGTTGTTTCCTCATTGTAGAGCCCACCCTAATGATTGGAAAGGACTGAAGCTCTAGGGACCTCCATTGGCTGATGTGGCAAGACTAAAAATGAGAAGGAATAACTATAAACATCCATTAGTAATTAGAACTTGGATTGTGTGTAGTATGAACCTAGGAAAATTAGAAATCATCAAAAGGGAAAGGAGTACATAAATATTAGCATTCTAGGCATCAGTGAGCTAAAATGGACTGCCATGGGTCATTTTGAATGAGATAAACACATGGCCTACCATGCAAGGAATGACAGGTTAAAGAGAAATAGGGTTGCATTCACCATCAAAAAAGACATCTCAAGGTCTGTCCTGAAGTACAATGTTGTCAGTAATAGAATAATATCCGTATGTCTACAAGAAAGGTCAGTTAATATAACTATTATTCAAACTGATTTGCCCACCACTAAGACCACAAATGAAAATAGGGATTATTGGGAATATTTTACCAGCTTCTGAAATCTTAAATAGATGAAATATATAACCAGAATGTACTGATAATTACTGGTGACTAGAAAGCAAAAGTTGCAAACCAAGAAAGCTAAGTTGGACAATATGGCCTTGGTTACAGAAAGGACACCAGAGATTTCATGATAGAATTTTGCCAGACCAATGACCATTTCATTGCAAATATATATATTTTTTACCAACATAAAAGATGATTATACACATAAAATTCACGAGATGGAGCACAGAGGAACAAAATTGACTCCATTTGTGGAAAAAGACAATGGAAAAACTCAATATCAAAAGTCAGAACAAGAAAAGGTACTAATTGTGGATCAGAACATCAACTGCTCATATGCAGGTTCAAACTGAAACTGAAGAAATTTAGAACAAGTATAAGAGAGCCAAAGTATAACCTTGAGTATATCCCATCTGAATTCAGAGACCAGCTTGACAAAAGGTTTGTTGTGTTAGACAATAATGACTGAAGATCAGGTGAATTATGGCATGACATTAAAGACATCATTCATGAGGGGAGCAAAAGGTTATTTCAAAGACAGGAAAGAAAAAAAAAGACCAAGTTGCATGTCAAACATAACTCTGAAACTTGCCCTTGAACATTGAGTAGCTAAAGTAAAAGGAAGATATGATGAAGTTAAAGAACTAAACAGAAGATTTCAAAGGGCAGCTCAAGAAGACAAAATCACATATCATAATGATGTGTGCAAAGAGCTGGAGACAGAAAGCCAAAAGGGAAGAACATGCTCTGTTTTTCTCAAGCTGAAGGAATTGAACAAAAAAAAAATCAAGCTTCAAGTGTCAATAGTGAAGGATTCTGTAGGGAAAATATTAAATGAAGAAGGAAACATCAAAAGAAGATGGAAGGAATACACAGAGTCATTATACCAAAAAGTATTGTTGGATGACCAACCATTTCCAGAGGTTTGCATATGATCAGGAACCAATAGTACTGAAGGATGAAGTAGAAGCTGCCTTAAAAGAATTGGCAAAATGTAAGGGTTCAAGGAATTGATGTAATACCAATAGAGATGTTTCAACAGACAGATGCTGCACTGAAAGTGTTCACTTGTTTATGTCAAGATATTTGGAAAATAGCTACCTGGTCAACTGCCTGAAAAAATGCATTTTTCTGTTTATTCTCAATAAGGAGGATCCAACCAAATGTGGAAATTATTGAATAATATGATTAATATCACACACAAGTAAAATTTTACTAAAGATCATTCAAAAGTGACGGCAGCAGTATATAGACAAGGAAATATTGGAAAATCTAGCTGAATTCAGAAGAGGATGTGGAACCAGAGACATCAATTCTGATGTCAGATGGATATTAGCCAAAGGGAAAGAATAAAAAAAGATGTCTGTCTATGTTTTATTGACTATGCAAAGGCATCTGACTATGTGGATCACAATGAATTATGGATAACATTGCAAAGAATGGGAATACTAGAGCACCTAATTTTCCTCATGAACAATCTGTACCTGGCAGTTGCTTGAACAGAAGAAGTAAACACTGCCTGGTTTAAAGGCAAGAAAGGTGCATGTCGGGCTATATCCTTTTATTGTACCTCTTCAATCTCAATGCTGAGCAAATAATCCAAGACATCAGATTTTGTGAAGAAGAATGAGGCATCGAGATTGGAGGAAGACTCATTAACAACCTGTGTTATATAGATGACAAAACTGCTTGCTGAAAGTTAAGAGGATTTGAAATATTTACTGACGAAGATCAATGGATACAGCCTTTAGTTTGGATTGTGCCTCAACATCAACAAAACAAAATCCTTACAACTTACTCAATATGCAACTTCATGATAAATAGAGAAAAGATTGAGGTTGTCCAAGATTTTGCTTTACTTGCTTCTACAATCAACACCTGTGGAAGTGACAGTGTGGAAGTGATTTCAAAAGAAATCAAAAGACACATTGCATAGGGAAAAGCTGTTTCAAAAGACTTCTTTAGAATACTGAAAAGTGAAGATGTCACATCGAAGATGAAGGTGTGTCTGACTCATGCCATGGTATTTTCAGATGCATAACATGGTTGTGAAAGCTGGACATTGAATAAGGGAGAAAGAAAAATTGGTGCTTTTGAAGTATGGTGATGAATATTAAATGTACTGTGGACTGTCAAAAGAATCACAGATCTGTCCTAGGAGAAGAACAACCAGAGTACTCCTTGGAAACAAGGATGGCTAGACTGTGTCTTAAGAATTTTGGACATGTAGTCAGGAGGGACAAATCCCTGGAGAAGGACATCATGTTTGGGAGAGTGGCAGGTCACTGTATAAAGGCAAGATCCTCAACTATATGGATTTACACAGTGACTGCAACAATGCACTTAAACATAAAAAAGATCATGTGCCTGGCATAGAATCAGGGAGTGTTTCATTTTGTTGTACATAGGATCGCTGTGATTTGGACCTCACTTGAGGGCCTCTAACAGCAACAACAACAACAACAACAACAATAACAACAGCAACAATAGCAGAATAATCTAAAATGTCATATAAAATAGATCTATATGTGTAAGGCCTCAAATCCAATAAAAGCACATTTCTCCTTTTCAGAAGGTTTATTTCTTCCAACATGCAGCCCAGGCCCCTGGCCTGGTGCTTTATCTTTGACATGTTAGGTAGCAGGGGGCAAAAGCATTCCAGAGAATGCACATTGGCTTTGTAAAGACTTTGTCACAGACATAGCACATGAAACTTCCTGAAAGATTCCATTTGCAAGAATTTGTAATAAGGCCATGGCTAGCTTTAGGATTGGCTGGGAAATAGCATTATACATTGTTGGGAGGATTAAGTAGTATAATATATTTCATGATCTATGAAGAGCAGTCAACAAATACTAGCTAGTATTACCACCTATGATTCATCAGTTCATCTCACTCTTCTCCCCAGCAATGCACACCGGAGGGTATCCATTTAAAATCTCTACAACAGGAACGATACCAAGAAGGCAAGAGTATGAATTCTAAAAATATTTTTTAAAAACTTGAGAAATTTGATATTCATATATTCATTCCTCTAAAATTAACTTCAGCAGCTTTTAAAATAATACACTGCTGGTAATCAAAAGAGGCCATGCACATCATCCAAAACCTCAGAGCCGTGACATGTTCCACTTGGAAGCTGTGTGGCAAGATGCACTCCTGGGTTTGAGATCATTGCTTTTGGTAGCTGTGACTGACTGCTTTTTCTCAGCTGTGTAAGATTAATTGACACTGATCACTTTCCCTTAATAGTGAGTTAAAATGGATTGGAGATAACATTGCTGGGTTCTCTACCCTTTGTCAATGACCTTCAACAGAGTTGAAGCCAACAACTCTCAAACTCCCCCATTAATGAGCAGATGTTTCCATTTTGAGTGTATTCTTGCAAAGTCATCATGAAACTTCTGCCTGACAGTCTCAGAAGTTAATGGATTACAAATTACTATTCAATAAGGTGTATACATTTACAAATCACTGGGTAGCCACTGTGATGGCTGATACTTGATTAATAAAATTATATTCCCAAATAAACATAACATGTAAGCATGCTAAGTATATTTCTTATTAGCTGAAGCTAGTAATTGTTTCCCTACTGAGCAGCTCCCTACTTTAATAACTCTACTTCCTGATGGAAAATAAGCCTTTACAGAATTTCTAGGCTCTGTGTTACACCTACAAAGCCTAACCCACATAATATGCTTTATCTCCATTCTGTGATTCATGATTTTTCAGACAAAGAAGTTGAATGGAGACTTTTTCTGAGATCTTGACTTTCATATCATCAATATTTAAAGTGCTTCTGGTAGACATGGTATTTTCCAAAAATTATACCACAGATACCAAGTAAGTTTATCTTCCTTCATGAATAGATTTTTACTTCTTGTTTTCTGAAGGCTTCCTTGTTAATAATTTGTCATTTTAAATGTTTTAGTTTGATGGCAAGTTTGACTTTCTAATAATGTCTTATTTTCTATCTATCTGAATTTTATGAAATCATTCAAATTGCAGCAAAAGAATACACCAGAAACTTGGAAGGTCAGAGAAGATGAGTCATTACTTTCATTCAAAGAAGTTGAATGAAAGGGGCACTTACTATTCCCCAGCCCCTGTTGGATCTAGAAATACTGTGTAAAACAGGAAAGGATCCTACTCTTAGAATTTCCTGAAGAGACAGAATGACTGAACCTCAGCTAGGAAAAGAGAACCATAAGGATGTTCCAGACAAAAGAAACGTTTTGCAGAAAGGTTGAAGCACAACAAAGATTCTGTTGCCTATGTTCTTTGAAAGGAAAACCCCTGTGCATATTCAGAAAGAGAGGGGATATTTATCTTTCTAAAACAGACTTGGACTGTCAATGGGGGCTACATCATCTTAACATTAAATAAAATCTCTGAATATACTTAAAATTCATAACTATTCTTTTAAAATCACAGCAATGACTTCTGCTGGTCTTTTCTGAGCTGTTCTTAGAAGCTGTAAGACAACATCTATAGAGAGCAATTATAGATGGCCCTATAATTCACTTTCCAAAGGGAAACAGAGGTGAGATTCCGGAAAGTTTCCTCCACAGACTAGCCCTATGGAAATGGAACCACAGCTGTGAGACACAGGGTAGGAATCTCTGCAGACTCTTATGCTGATCTCACTAAGGATAAAGAGCCTTAACTAGCAAAGGAAACAAAAACACTGTGAAACCAACAAAACAGATGGAAATGCCCTTCATACCCTATTGATTTACTGTAAAATTTAAATGTAAAAATAAGATGGTCTTGATACCCAGTTTTCCATATCACCTTATATTCATGTGCAGAAGATGGAAAATAGCCCCATCTCTCTCAATCTGTATGAAAGTCAACTTGAAATGGATCAGAGACCCCAACATTAAACTGGAAAACTTAAAGCTACTATAAGAAAAGACATGGAACATGCTCAGCACATAGGCACTGGCAAGCATTGCCTCAACCAGACTCTAGCTGCCCAGGAAACTGTGCCAAGAATCGACAAATGAGATTACATGAAGCTAAAAAGCTTCTGTACAGCAAAGGAAACAATCAACAGAGTAAATGGAGAGCCCACAGGAGAAAATCTTTGGATCCTACACATCTGACAGAGGACTAATTTCCAGAATATATAAAGAAGTTAAGAAATCAAATACCAAGACAACAAATAACCCAATAAATAAATGGACAATGGAACTGGACAGCTCCTGAACGAAGAAGCACGAATGGTCAATAAACACATGAAAAACTGCTCAATCTCCCTAGCCATTTGGGAAATGCAAATCAGAACAATACTGAGATTCCATCTCACTCCAGTAAGAATGGCCGAGATTAACAAAATAAATAACAACAAAGGCTGGTGAGGATTGGAGAAAAAAGGAACACTTTTACACTGCTTGTGGGACTGTAAATTAGTTTGGTCACAATGGAAATCGATATGGAGGTACCTTAGAAAACCAAGAATAGAACTGTCATATGATCCAGCTATACCACTCCTGGATATATACCCATCATACTACAGGGACATCTCCACTTCCATATTTAATGAAGCACTCTTCACGATGGAAAGGGTATGGAATCAACCAAGATGTCCATCAACAGGTGAGTGGAACTGAAAAAATGTGGTATATATACCCAATGGAATACTACTCAGCAGTAAAGAAGAATGAAAATATGTCATTTGTAGCAAAATGGATGGAACTGGAGAACATCATCTTAAGGGATCTAACCTAGCCCCCCAAAATATCACAAGTTCTCCCTCATATAGGGGAGTTACATCTAACTTAAAGGAAGGAAAAAAAACTATACATGTGTAGACATATAAAAATGAGCAATAATACTTATCTAAGAAGGGAAAATATAAACAAAGTTGAAAGAAAGGGGGACAGGGGTCAGTGAGTGGGAGCAGAGGTTGGGAAAGGGGGAAATAAAGTAGAGGGGAAAAGTGGGGGAGGAAAATTCAAAATATATGATGCAGCTACATGCATTCATAAGAAATGTGATTCGGTCAAGTATGTGAGTTGATGAATGTGTAAGTAAAAGTGATGCTATAGCTGCATAACTGATATAACAAAAGTCTTATTGCTCTGTATCCTGCCATTTATAAAAAATAAATCAGTAAAATAAAACACATAAAGCTGCAAGAAAGATACGTAAGAACACGCTTCAAATTGAAATGCTATAGAAATTAATATAACACCATTAAAATCTTTCAAAGATCAGGATTTATGAATTTAGGGAAGAATGTGCCAATGAATCAAACAAGTTGCCCACCTTGAAAAACAATGTTTCCATAGGAGAAAAAAACTGGAAAATACTTAATACTGTTGTTGTTGTTGTTAGGTGCCTTCGAGTTGGTATCCGACTCTTAGCAACCCTGCGCACAACAGGCGAAACACTATTGTCAGTGCTTTTCTGCTGTTCATAGGGTTTTCAATGGCAGATAGATTTTGGGGAGTGGATTGCCGGGTCCATCTCGCAAGCCTACAGCACCTGGTGTTCCCAGGTAGTCTCCCATCCAAGTATTAACCACGCCCGACCCTGCTTAGCTTCCCAGATCTGACGGTATCAGATGCCACAAGGCTACAGCTGCAGGCACTTAATACTGCAGTCACACCTAAAATAATGCTGGAAATGTACACTGCTCTTTTAGGACTCCATCCCCTAATCAGTGCACTACCACTGAGCTGAAACTCTAATCCTTTTATTTTTTATTTTGAGACAGGCTCTCACTAAGTTGCACAGGCTGCCTCTCACCCTGACCTGCAATTCTCCTGCTTCTGTCTCCCAAGGTGCTGGGATTACATACATTTACCATGATGCCTGGCTAGTTGAGCAATTTTTAAATAAAAATTTTAAGGTATTTAATTTCAGAGAAGAGCCCAACTCTTAAGTTTAGTAAAAGCAAAACATAAACAAATACCATGTAGCCAAAAATTAGATTAAAAAAACATAAAAATACACCTAACTCACATGTACAAATGTGCCCCCTGGAACGGAGGCACAGCCTCTCTCAGAATAACCATTATTCTGATTTCTAACCCTGTGTATCACTTTTGCCATGGAACCATATGTACATATCTATCTAATTTCCATCACTCTGGTCAGCTGCTTTTAGTTCTATGTCATTGTTCCTCTAGCTCATTGTGTGAATGCACTACAGTCTATGTTTGCTTGCTACTATTGAAGGATATTTGTGTTCTTCCCGGCTAGGAGCAATTCATATAGTCCTATTCCTAAGCACTCGTACTGTTTAATTCTTTTATTGTTGTTGTTGTTATACCTAAAGTATTGTGGATTATTGGGTACATCTATGTTTAGCTTTAGTGGTCATTGATAATACATGCTCCAAAATGATTATTTTTTCCTATTAAGGGTGGATAAGAGTTCTTTTTCCTCTGAATCCCTGTAAATATGTAATAATGTCAGTTCTTCTATTTTTAGCCATTCTAGTGTATTTGGAGTTGAGTCTTTTTAGTCTTAATTTGCAATGCCTTGATGACTACAGACACAGAGTCAAGTCAATCCCAGTGTGGTCCCATAAACTGTAGCACCTTTGTCACCTGAGAGCTTGTTGGGGATGAAAAATCTCAGGTCACATCACAGACTTACTAAACCAGAATATGCCTGCTTGCTCTTTCTTTTCCTTTCAATAATTCAATCTATGTATGATGCTCAATATTGGAATTTTGTATATAAGCTATATCAGATTGAGAAAATTCTCTTAAATGCCTAGTTTGCTGGGTTTTGTTTTGGCATAACTAATGACTTATTGAAATTGTGTTTAGGTATAAAGTATTATTTATAATTGCAAAATAATAATAATAATAATAATAATAATAATAACATAGATTTTCAAATGTTAAATGATAATTACATTCTTGGACATTTTGGTATTTCACAAAAGTTTGTGAATACTTTAACTATTTAAAACAAATGTTAATGAGAAATATTGGCATAAAACTTTATTAACTACTAATAATCTTATCTAAGTATATTATAAAGATTATGAAAGTTCCTCAAAACAAAGTGGAAGTGTTATTCATTTATCTTTTCTCTTGAAAATATTTTGTGTTTCTTAGGTATTTGTAGGAGTTTACCATTTAAGCTTCCTGGGATCAGAGTTTGCTTTATGGAAAGGATTTAAAAATAAAGTCAAAGCACTTAGGAAATATAAAATATTCAGATCTTTTCTATTTTCTTGTGTCAGTACTGTGAAGTTACATTTCAATGGGTTTTTCTATCTAAAAAAGTCATAAGATCTATTGGCTTACTTATTCCCAATATTCTCTCATCTACATAATGTCAATACTTTCCATTGAAAGATTCCTTTTTAATTCCTGATGCTAGAAAATTTTGTATTGTCTTTTAATTTTTTACCTATTGGCTTTGCTAAATGTCAATCAATTTTATTAGTCTTTTTGAAGAATCAGTTTGGATCTTGTTTTGATTCTGTCAATATTTACATCTTCCTTGAGTTCAGTTTCTATGTTCTTATTTTATACTTTAGCAACTTGGCTTTAATTTGCTGTGGCTTTTCTACCTTTAGGAGAAGGAATTTAACATAATTGATTTTTCATTCCTCCTCTCATATTTCACACACTTCAGAAACCACATTTCATTAAGTACTGCAGTTGCGGCATCTCTCTGGTTTTAATACATCAAGTCTTCATTGGCAGACTTTAAAAGTGTTTCCTCATTTCATTTTGATTCTTTCCACCACATGAAGTGAATTCAAAGCATATTCTTTCATTTCAAAGAAATTAAGGACTTTCTAGTTACTTTTATGTTCTTAATTATTCTCTAACTCTGTTGAGGTAGAAGAAACTGTGAATTTTGTTAAGGATTATTGTTTTGATTTGGCATATGACTAATTTTGGCAAATGTTTCATTTTGGCAAATGTTTCATTGTATACTTAAAATAAATTAAATATAGCACTGGGTGCAGTGGTGCATGCCTGTAATCCCAGCAGTTCAGGAGGTGGGAGGATCACAAGTTCAAGACCAGAGGCAGTCCATGTAACCTCAAGAGACTCTGTCTCAAAAAGCAAAAAAAATGGGCCACACTTGCAGAGCATATAGGCCACGCGCAAGGTCCTGGGTTCAACCCCCAGTACCACAAAAAAATTAATTAAATATTAAGTTCAGTGTTTATATATATATATATATATATATATATATATATATATATATATATATATATATATTATACACACACACACACACACACAAGTATTATTTAGGTGGAATGTATTATTTTGAGTTCTGTAATGGTGGAAGTAATTTATAAATGTGCAAATATAGTAGCCAGAAGTGACATGTGGCTTTTGAGGACTTGAAATGTGGCTAAACTGAAGAACTAAAATTTCATTTTAAATAAATCAAAATAATTTAAATGTAATTTTAAGAATCAGCAAAGCTATGAATACATTTACAAACTATATAAATATACATCTAAAGTAAATAAAGGCTGGGATTTAGCTCAGTTGGTAGAGCGCTGCCCTGAAGTTTCTGAGGTACCGAGTTCAATTCCCCCCACCGCAAAAATGGGAGAAGGACCTGGCAATCCACTCCCAAGGCAATCCCGAAACAGTCAGCCATTGAAAACCCTATGAGAGTCGCTATGAGTAGGGTACTGACTTGACTCCATGGCACCTAACAACAACAACAAATAAACTATACTAACCTGCTATTTTTATTTAGCATTTTTATGTTTTATCCCTGGGCTTTTGAATTTTCTATGCCCCTCTATATTGCTATACTTGTTGTTCTTGTTGTTAGGTGCCGTCAAGTCGAGTTCGACTCATAGCAACCCTATGTACAGCAGATCGAAACACTTGCCGATTCTGTGCCAGGCAAACAATCTTATTTATGTTTAAGCCCATTGTTGCAGACACTGTGTTAATCCATCTGGTGGAGGGTTTTCCTCTTTTGCGTTGACCTGCCACTCTTCCAAACATGATGTCCTTCTCCAGGGATTGTTCTCTCCTGACTACATGTCCGAAACATGTAAGACGCAGTTTGGCCATTTTTGCTTCCAAGGAGCACTCTGGTTGTACTTCTTCTAGTACAGATCTGTTGGTTCTTTTGGCAGTCCATGGTATATTCAATAGACGTCTCCAGCACCACAATTCAAAAGCACCAATTCTTTTCCTGTCTCTCTTGTTCAATGTCCAGCTTTTACAACCATATGATGCCACTGAAAATACCATGGCATGAGTCAGACGCACCTTCGTCTTCAATGTGACATCTTTGCTTTTCAATACTCTAAAGAGATCTTTTGCCACAGCTTTTCCTAGAGCAATGCGTCTTTGGATTTCTTGACTGCTGCTTCCACAGGTGTTGATTATAGAGCCAAGCAAAGCAAAATCTTGGACAACC
>VMDO01020490.1:0-37412 GCA_007922755.1 Pedetes capensis | reverse complement strand
GTTTCCCATCCAAGTCTTCTCTATCTTTTACTATATAGTATTTTTCTATATGTCCTTGGGTTCCATTTCTGTTTAAGATAGAAACTTTTCCTGTAGTGGTCTTTGTTTCTATCTTGTTAGAACAATTACATGCGATTTCTAGTCCATTTATATTGACCTCATTCTTATCTTCCCTCCCCCGCTTTTAATGTGATCTGACCTTTGAGTAGTATTTTTCCTTCTTGTAACTTTGAGTCAGCTCTCTCATATGAGTGAGAACATGTGTTGTTTCTCTTTCTGAGCTTGTGTTCGTTCACTTAAAATAATTTTCTCTAATTCCATCCATTTTGCTGCGAATGATCCTATTTCATTTTTCTTGATTGCTGAATAGTATTCCATTGTGTATATATACCATAGTTTTTTAATCCATTCTTCTGTTGAAGGGCATTTTGGTTGATTCCATATCTTTGCTATTGTGAAAAGCGCTGAAAAATATGGAACGCTTCACGAATTTGCGTGTCATCCTTGCGCAGGGGCCATGCTAATCTTCTCTGTATCGTTCCAATTTTAGTATATGTGCTGCCGAAGCAAGTACTTCTTTACTTTATTGATGAAGGTACTTAATGCTATAAACTTCCCCCTTAAAAGTGCCTTTGCTGTATCCCATATGTTTTGGTAGGATGTATTTTCATCGTCATTTGATTGTAGGAATTTTTTAAATTCTAATTTGACTTCATCAACAATCCATTGGTCATTCAGCAGTGTATTATTCAGCCTCCATGAGTTTGTAAAGTTTCTGGAATTATTCTTGCTCTTGAGTTCCAATTTTATCCCATTATGATCTAATAAGGAATAGAGGATAATTTCTACTTTTTTGTATTTGTTGAGGGAGTTCTTATGGACTAGCGTATGATCTATCTTAGGAAACGTTCCATGTCGAGCTGAAAAGAATGTGTATTCTTTATGATGTGGATGAAATATTCTGTATATATCTGTGAGATCCAACTGGTTTAGGGTGGAGATTAGATTTGACATTTCTCTGTTGATTATTTTGTTTTGATGACCTTTCTCTTAATAAAAGTGGTGTATTGAAGTCTCCCATTATTATTGATTCTGGTCCAATATAGTTCTTTATATTCCATAAGGTTTGTCTTATAAAGCTCGGTGCCCCTATGTTTGGGGCATAAATATTAAGGAGCATTATTGATTCTTGATCAATTGTTCCTTGTATTAAAATGTAATATCCTCCTTTGTCTCTTCTAATTAGTTTTGGAATGAACTTTAATCTATCTGCTTCCCCCACCCCCCTCTAGGTATACATTTTTACAGCCCTTAACTCTCAGTTTATTCCAGTCTTTGTGAGTTAGATGAGTTTCTTGAATACCACATATTGATGGTTTGTGTTTTTTCATCCAATTAGCCAACCTCTGTCTCTTAATTGGTGAGTTAAGACCATTTACATTAATAGTGATTATTGAGTAGCATTTATTGTTATATACCCAATCATTATCTGTTACTGATTTATGAATCATGTTTGCTTTGGTCCTTTCTTGGGATGCACTCATTTCAGCTAACCCATTCTTTGTTTTCCTTCATAGGGTTGTCTTAACTCTCCTGGATGTGGTAGTTGATTTACAATTCTCTCCATTGCTGGTTTAGTGGTTGCGTATCGTTTAAAAGCATCAATGTCATTAAATGTCTTATACTCCTCATCTATTTTCAAAGATAATTTTGCTGGATATATTAATTTTGACTGGAGATTGTTCTTTTTTTCTTTTTTCTTTTTTTTTAGGGTTTGAATCACCTGTGTCCATTCCTTTCTAGCTTTCAATGTTGATATGGAGAAGTCTGCAGTAATTTTAACAGGTTTTGCTTTATAAGTAATAAGGGGTTTCTGTCTTGCTGCTTGCAGGATAGCGTCCCTGGTCTCTAACAACAGCATGCGAGCTATGACATGTCTTGAGGATGATCTACTTAAGTCAGCCTTCAAAGGAGTCCTGAATGTCTCAGTGGTGTATATATCCATTTCCTGTACTATCTTTGGGAAGTTTTCCTTGAGGATATCCTTTACTAGATTTTGAAGGCATCCAGTGGATCTTTCTTCTCTTTCAGGGATGCCCTGAATTCTTAAGTTTCATTTTTTCATTCTATCTGAGTTCTCCTGGAAATCTTTTTTTAATACCGTTATCATTGATTCCATTTCTGACTGTTTGTATTTAAGTGCATTTATGGCATCTTCAGAATTGGAAATCCTCAGCTCAGATTAATCCAGTCTCGATGAAAAGGATTTGTTAGCTGAGTTCAATTCAGTTAACTTGGATTGAGTTTCAAGGAGAGTTGCTCGGTTTTTCCTTATCATTTCTAACTGGGATGATAGAGCGGATTCCAAGTGAGATACCTTCTTTTCAAGGATTTTCCTGGCATAATTTCTAATGTTTGTGAAGTATCCTTTACTAGGTAAGACCTCTGGTGCAGTCAAGCAGCATGTGATGATTGTGTTACTGTTTGAGGTGCAGTCACTCTATTAAGACTCTATTAAGTCAGGCATGAGCTGAGGATTAGCACAGTGGGTAGAGCGCTGCTCTGCCTTCTCTGATCCCTAGCACTGGAAAAATGGGAAAAGAATGTGGCAATTCACTCCCATCGAAAACCCTATGAGTGTTGCAATGAGTCGGACCCTACTCAGTGGCACCTAACAACAAGACTTATATTCCCTAGGCCCTTGATCCGGTTTTGTAAATGCCAGAAAAACTGCGACTCTCTCTCCTGTCCTATTACAGTAAGAATGGCACTAATTCCATAGAAACAATGTTCCCATGTTCCTCAATTTAAAACAGAGATTAATTTGGAAAGATTTAAAGATTTAAAGACTGGATTTTTAAATTTTTCTTTTTTGTTTTTAATTAATTAGTTAAATTTTTTTCAGTATTAGAGGATTGAACCCAGGCTTCACACAAGCTAAGCAAGTTCTCTGTCACTGAGCTGCACCCTGTTCCGCTTTTTATTTTGAGACAGGGTCTCAGTAAGTTACAAAGGCTGCTTCTGGCCTCAAACCTTTGATTCTCCTGCCTCCACCTCCCAGTTCACTGGTATTACAGGCATGTGCTACAGTAGCAGGCAAGGGTCAGATTTTGATAGAGCATACATCACTATCCTGATCAAAGACTTTGTTCCCTCTTCCTTGGAAAAGTAAGAGCAGAGACTTTTAAAAGGATAATGATGCTGATTTTATGGGCTGTCAGAAATGCAGCAAGAAGGAAAAAAATTAGTGCCCAGAAGACCTTTAAGAATTCTCCTAATTTCCATTTGACTCTGTCATTCCAACTAAAGAGAGATGATTTCTCTCAAGAACTAGTGATGATTAAATGCTGCTTCTGATGGTTGATGGAAAATCCATGACATTGGGAAGCCTAAAGCCCACGTGTGCTTATTAAGGGTAACCAAAACCCGGAGAGCTGAGGTTTAACCCTATGACCACCACTTTCAAATAAAAAAAATACACGACACTAAGTATTTTATTTCCAGAAATTCTTCATTACAATGAACAAAATGAGACCATGATTGGCAAAATAGTTGGAACACATAGTAGAAGCTTGCAAAAATATCTTTCCCCACCACTTTCTTGATTTTCTGTCAAATTCACACACCCTCACTTCTTGACACATGTGTCCTGATGTTGGTCAAAGGGCTAAAAACCGCCTGCTCTGGCACCAAGTGAGTGACTGTGCATCTCTGAAACCTGCCCGGAAAGGTTGGCCATGTTTCCCTATATCCAGGGCTGCCTGTTGCTAAGGATTCCTCTGAGCTTTTCTTATAGTCTTCAGGTTAAATGGATACTCACTCAGGGCAGCTTCTAAAGCAGGCTTGGAAGAGTCTCGTGTGTGAGTTTTTGCAACAACAAACAGCTCTGAAACTCCCATTCTGCTACTTTATTAGGTCCCTGGTGTACCATTTAGCCATTCCCTGGACAGGCAATCTCTGCAGTCCCTCAGGTGGAACTCATTCCATAGACCTGCGTGAGGACTGAGGGCTTTCTTATTGTCAGTCTGGAAAAAGTGAGCCCTGACTTGTGGTGCTTTAGCTCTAGTGTATCTCTGTAGGTGAGGGGAGGGACAGAGGGAACAAGGGCCAGTGTTTGCATTTTTCTTTAAATCAGTAATGTTTTTAAAATCCCAGTTGCAGTAGAATGGGGCATGTGAGAGTGTGTGATGTATCGCTCAGGCTGTGACACAGGTTCTGATATGGGCAGAGTGCACAGAAGCAGGTGGAAAACCCCACATGCTCTGGGAACCTCAGTGCATTCATCAAGAGAAATTTCAACCAAGATGATGCAGCTGGCAGAGGAACTGGGTCCAGAGTGCTCCAAGAAGACTCTTCAGTGGTTGGTGAATTGAGAAGAGGACTGAAAAGGCTGTTGCCAAAAAGAAAGGGATAGAAGAAAAGGACAAGTGAAAGTTTAAAAAAGTGTAAACAGACTGATGTAACAGCTTGGAGAATTGAGCCTCTAACGCCGCAGACACTATTGTCAGTAAAGGAAGGATAACTGTTTTGGAGCAAGATTATCATTCATGGTAACCTCAGCATCAAACTCAAGCATTGAGAGCTGTGGCTGTCCTGATAGGAGCGGTGGCAACTCTTGCCAATGTGCATTTTTTCCCTCTCTTTTATACCTTGCTCACTGGGCAGGAGAGAGATGGGTTTAATGGAGTTAGTGTTGTCTTTTCAGCCCACTTCCTTGCATGCCTTTGCTAGAAGTAGCTGTGGTTTCTGTTATACCAAAACTGAATGCACACCTTCCCCTGTTTTCTGCCATGTAAGAATAGGGTTTTTTTTTCTAATGTCTTTTATCTTTAGGTTGTTTCTATATATTGAAAAAAATGTTCTAAGCAATAAATCATTTGTATAAATGTAGCAGAGGTGACCCAAAACTTACTTGGATTCCCTTCTAATGCCTCATTTCAATATATCATTTATTTAAGAAGAGAGAGAGTAAGGTTTCCCATAGAAGAAATACTCTGAACTGTGCTCCGTGAGACAATAGACTTCCAGGAGGTCTAACTAGATGATCTTTACAAAAATGGTTCCACAATCAAACATGTTTGGGAAATGTTAACTATGCTCTTACTCTTCTCTCAGAAATCCTCAGTGCCCCTAAGGATGTGAAAGGCTCTGAGAAGGCCTGTGAAATAGAAACATCTTTAACTTTGCTTTCATCAGTGAGCAGACACTGTGGACTGCCTACCCAGCGCCCTTGTGCTGCTTCCTTGCCAACAGGAGCTTGATTGCATTTAGGGAATAATGTGGCAGCTGGGAATGGGGCTTTCGTTGCAATTTCATTCAGGTTCCCGTACGGGACTCAGTGGATCAGATAGAGGACGGATCTATGGGGACGTCTGGGGAGAATGTTCTTCCTAAACAGAGGTGTTGTAGGGAGAGCCGGCTTTGGCTGCAGCCTCTCTGCGGACCCTGTAAGGATGTGAGCAGGCAATGGAGGCGGTCATCCAGTACGTGTGCCAGGAGACCTCCCTAACACACAGCTCGGCTGCCGGAGTGGGAGAAGAGGCCTGGGACCCTCAGTCCAGCTCAGTGAATGGCCAGGGATGCTGAGTCTCCTGTGCTTCTAATCATGGACAGAAGCTCCAACTTGTTCCACCCCTCAGTGCTCAGACTTACTTCACAGTGGACCTTTTTCTGAGGGAAATCTGGCAGTGCGGTGTACCAGGAAGCACAGTCTGGGAACCCTTGTGTTAGACTTTGTCTTTGTTATGGTGGCAGTGTTCCTTCGGCTTGCCTGGAGGGTGGCATAAGCCTCACAGGCTCTGAGGTGGCTGCAGGGCAAACACTGAGCCCAGGCAAGGCCCAGGTCCACGTGGGGAGCAAAAGCAAAAGCTGGAACAGAGAGGATGCAGCTCAGTCTGAGGAGACCTTTCTTGCAGGAGCGCCTTTGGCCAGTGCTGCATTTGCAGCTGAGGCTGCAGGTAGGGCATATAGGTTGCACATTGTCGTAATCTCTCAGGGAAGGATTTTGCCAGCTTAGTTCCTCATCTCCATTACCTGCGCAAGGAAACTGGGGTGGCTCAGGGAGACTAAGGAATTTGCCTAGCATGGCTTTTGTTGTTGTCATCGTTGTTGTTGACAGTACTGGAGGGTTGAACCTAGGCCCTCGCATCTGTTAGGCAAGTGCTCTGCCACTGAGCTGCACCCCAGTCCCTTTGTAAGTTTTTCAGATTTATGTATTTATTTCAGTACTAGGGTTGACCCCAGGACCTCACACATGCTAGACAAGTGCTCCCTCACTGAGCTGTGCTCTTAGCCCCTCCATTTTTTAAAAAAACTATTTTGAGACAGGGTCTCCCTAAGTTGCACAGGCTGTTTCTGGCCTCAAACTTGTGATCCTCCTGCCTCAGCCTCCCTCACCACTGGGATTACAGGTATACACCATGGCTCCCAGCTTGGTAGCAATGTTGATTAACTGCAGCCTTAGCAGCTTTTACCCTAGAGTCCTTCCCCAGGTGTCCGAGGAGGCTGAGCATTGTCAGAGAATCTGAAGGGCGAGGGACACTGTTGGTCTCCTTGGGATGAAGTCACCGCGAGAGCTTTTGAGTTAACGTGTTGATATCTGGTACCTTTGTGTGTGAGAAGGTGAGAAAGAGGTAGTTCTTGAGGTTTTCCTCATGCAGCTAGAGGTTCTATGTGTCTGTTCTGTAGGCTGCTTTTTATTTTTCTTTCAAGTCCCTGTTCAAAATCCACACAAAGAGCTGTGTTTATGAAATTTTGCAGAAAGACATAAAAAGAATTGTTAATCCCAACTCCCATCACTTTCTCTTTCTTCTTCCCTTCCATAGACAAACTATTTATAATGCATTTTTCCTATTTTATTCCGTGTTCATGTCTATATATGGGTAGAGATTACTTTAGCTTTATTTTTTTAAATTTCTGAAAAAAATGGAATTAAATTATCCACCTTTCTCAGTAGCTTGCTTTTATTACTCATACATCATGGCCATTGAAACCCTATGAGTAGAAGAGAAGCACTAACAATAGTGTTTCGCCTGTTGTACATAGGGTCACTATGAGTTGGACACTGACTTGATGGCACCTAACAACAACAACAACAACATATCATGAACATCCCCAAGGGGCTAATTAAAATAGATAGAATCCATTCATTTTAATAGTTGCTTCATATTATATTGAGTCACAACAGTACCTTTTAATTGACCATCTTCTGATTTCTGGATATTGATCTTATTTCTGGTTACTGTGAATACAGCATACAGATATGGCTTTAGATACAACAACATGTATGTCTACATATATTTCTGGATATACCATCTATCTCTCTGCCTATTAATTTTTTTCTAGTAGACCAGCACAGAAGTGGTTTGCTTAATTACTTATGCAAAGAGATATGACTATTACTAATTTTAAAAGGTTTGTGGTGGCTTCCTACCTCCTGCTCACTAGTGCTAGATATTGCTACTCTTTAAAATGTGTTTCCAGTGCTTTGTGGGGAACATGGTTTGCTGTTGTTTCCATTTCCATTTCTTTGCATACCTCAAGCATCTTTTCTGATGTTTACTGACTATAGAAATTGTTTTTGTAAAAATGTTAGACAGTGTGCTAAAGGTTCAATGGTGTTGTAGCTGTCTAACATCTCCTAGAAAAATATTTAGGGAAAGGAATATATATGTAGGACATCCAATACTTAGAGAGAGAGTGTGTGTGTGTGTGTGTGTGTGTGTGTGTGTGTGTGTGCGTGTGTGTGTGGTCATGTTATTGTTCAAAATAATGAATCCATATTACTAGTTAATATTGAACTTTTATAAGATTTTGTATGTTTCAAAGATAGTATCTTTGTGCAAACATCAGTATTTAACCTTATGTGTAAAGCTATATACATAAATCTGGGAAAAAAAGAACTATCTTGCAAACTAGGGTATTGCATATCCACATTTTAGAATGG
Organism: Pedetes capensis; assembly: GCA_007922755.1. Lineage (NCBI taxonomy): Eukaryota > Metazoa > Chordata > Mammalia > Rodentia > Pedetidae > Pedetes > Pedetes capensis. Next base: position 29,467 of record VMDO01020490.1, on the reverse strand, counting down.
CCTTTAGGAAATAATGTAATCACCCCTCACTTCCCAAGAATTAATTGAACATATATAATTTAGTAACAAGATCACAGTACCATAATTACATGGCAAGACCATAGTTTTCAAAGCTAGTCTTTACTGTTGAGTGGGCTATTTCCTTTCTCTATCTTGTTTTGTTTGTTTGCTTGCTTCTTTCTTTCTTTCTTTCTTTCTTTCTTTCTTTCTTTTTCTTCTTTTTTTTGTGCTATATATAAAATTGGTACTGGGGTTTAGCTCAGTTGGTAGTGTGCTTTCTCTGTGTGCTCTGAGGCCCTGGGTTTGATACCCAGCATCACAAAAATGGGAGAAGAACCTGGCAGCTCACTCCCAAAATCATACTGAAGCAATCAGCCATTGCAAAACCCTATGAATATCAGAGAAGCACTGGCAGTGCCCGGCATGGCACAGTGTAGGAGAGTGTTTTCGTTCTGTTGTACATAGGGTCATACATAGAGTCAGTCCCAACTGGATAGCATCTAACAACAACATATACAAGATCACAATACATTTTTGTCAAACATATTACTTTCATGCTTTCTGAACATTTCCCCACATTCAACTCCCAAATTTGAAATATTGAGTCAACCATTTTGAACTTTTTAAGGCTCATTTTCAAGTCACTAGTTTTTAAAGTCAACCTATTTATGCTTTTATGTAGATAAAGGCAAAGCTAGGGGGAAAGACTCAGTGTTATTTTACTCTGGGTTCTCAACATTATTTACCAATCACATTCTGTATCTTGTGCACCTGAGCCTTTTGCTTCTATGGTGACAATTCTCTTTATATTTGAGATGTTGTCATAGATTTTCTATCACTTACTGTTATTTGACACTGATTATCAGTCCTCCTTCCCTCCATTCTGGCCATGGAAAAGATGGTTTTGGTCTTCAACTAACTTACAAGCAAGGATTACACACAAAAACCTCTTCCCTCTAAGGTCGCAAGGTCATTTAAGTATCTTTGCTAAATCTCCACCGGGAAGATGGATATCAAACTCCCATGTCCAGTGAGGTCCTCATCCATCCACCCTGCTTGGCTTTTCACACTGGAGTTAAAACCTGATGTTAGCACGTGAGAGAGACATCCTACCGCTGGAAAAACGGAGCTTTGTACTTTTTATCCTGAGGCTGGGCATAGCCTCAGGAAGCTCTGTTTCAACCCCCGGGGTCTGCCGGGCCAGTACTCTTGCCTGTGTCCTCTGATGGATATACCTTGTCTCTGCATCATAAATAACAACTTTGTCTTACATAAGTCATGTGATCACAAATTATAATTATTATTGTGATTTTTAATTTTAGGTACCTTGTAGATGAAATCAAGAAAAGAGAAGGATTCAAGTTACTGATGGAAGTAAGTAACCATGGAGTTACATTTACAATTTTGTCAGTCAACACGATGAAAGTGGAAATTTTCTAATCTTCCATTTCTTGGAGTTTTGTGTTGCAGACTTGAAACAAGTCATTAGCTTAATTCATGGAGTCCATTACATTAATTTCTTTTATTAGTGAGCATTTTTCCTTTGTTGGAGTCACAGGGAACACAGTTGCCTTTAAGTATTAAAAATTAAAATGTTCAATAATAATTAGCAGTGATAATACAGAATAAATTATGAGTTCTGTCTTGATATGTAAATTGCATAATGATTGTACTGCAAATATCTACCCATGCTGTGGTGGTGCTTGCAAGAGAAAAATCAATTAAAGAATGTACAATGAGGCATACTCTTTCTCTTTTTATAAAATGATGAGAGCATATTAGCTTTGAAGCAGTGGGAAAATAAGTCATTTTATTATTGATGTTGTTGGATTATTTGCCACACTTAGGTGATGACAAAGATGGAGAATTTTTTTTTTTCATAAAATATCCAGTAAGGAAATGTGAGGGCTACTGTTTAATTCTGATTTTTGAGAAATATGAAGTAGGAGGTTATCTTAGACTTGTCCTAGCTATACTTATAGCTATAGCTAACTTAATGTAAGCTCACCTAGAGACTGCAGTCCAGGAACCTGTACTGTATGGAAGAAATCCAGTTAATCTTTGCTAACATTTGATTTGGGAGATGGACTTGGCAATTCGCTCCAGAGGCAATCCCAAAACAATCAGCCATTGAAAACCCTATAAGGGTTGCTTTGAGTTGGACATGACTCAACGGCACCTGACAACAGCAACGGTATTTGATTTGGCAAGATTCAGTGGACGTTGACAAAGTGGCAGCACAGTCCTCGGCGGTTGAGATACAGGACAGGAGAGGTCCCTACTCTGTGGCTCCAGTGGAAAATAAAAGAGAACAAACCAGCTACTTGGTAAATAGGAAGCATCAGGCAGTGGGAAATGGGAAGAACACAGACAGGTTCGTGGGAGATGGTCTGTGCACATCATAAAGGTACCAACGTGGCACAGAGTATCATGGAGATACCTAGGGTAAAGTTCTGACACGGGGGTCTGGGGTGTGGGGTGGTTTGCTTGCTTTGGATGGTTGATATGGGGTTTTTAGGCTCGTCTTTGAGCTGAGAACCGAACAGTAATAAATGGAAAGCCACAGAAACGTTTCAAAGAAAGAGGCATGGGCAGAATCAGAGGCGGAGTCAGAATTTAAGGCAAAGGCTTAAAGCTGAAGCATTCTCCATGTTTGAGCACCTGGAAGAAGGTAAGTTAAACAAGGAGGTAGAGCTGGCCCAGAAGCCACGGTGCATGGCTGTGACCCCAGCCACTTGGGAGGCTGAGGCCAGAGGATCGAGATGGCAGGTTCAAGGTCAGAGGCAGTCTGCACAACTTAGTGACACTGTGTCTCAAAAATGAAACATAAAAGATGGGTAGGGGCGGAGTTCAGTGGCACAGCACTTGTCTATCATGTGTGAGGCCCTGGGTTCAACCCCTCAGTACTGCAGAAACAAAGCAAAACCAAACCAAACCAAACAAGGGCATGTACAGTAGGTGGTGGGTTTGGGGAGGTGGATCAGATCGCATGGGTCAAGTAGACCAATGTAAGACCTTGGCTTTCATTCCAAGCTCAGCCACTGGAGATGTTTTAAGAAGAAAGGAGTCAGACTCCACTTTTAAATGATGTTGCTGGATGTCGTGAGAAGAGAGGAACATGTTGAGGTAGGGATGAAGGAAGGACAGGAAAAGAATAAACAGGACACCGGGAGCGAACTGGGGAGCCATGGCAACAAGCCTCCGGCAAGTTTGGGGAACGCCCTCGCAGAGAGCAGAGGCTGCCATCTGCCACTGCCCACAAAGGAGGCATCTGGTTAGAAGGTTCTGGAATTCCAAGGTTCCTGAAAAGCAGAGATATAAAGGAACCCACAAAGTCATTTGTAAATGACTTTCTAACAATACTACCCAAAAGCAAGAAGACGCATTTGGGATGTAGAACGTTCAACAGGACAGGTGACCTGGTTCTTCAAGAGGCTGGTGATAGAAGGAAGCATGCAGGAGGAGGTGGTGATAATTGCATAAAGTTGGAGAGGACTAAGAGGTGTGACAAACAAATACCACGTGCAGATCCTGTTGGAATCCTGATTTAAACAAACAACTATGAGAGGTGATTGTTAGAGCAGCTGGGGAACTTGGAATTTCTGTGAGCGCTAACTGGCCTCTGACAGTCAACATGGCGTCTCTAATGATCTTTCAGAATTTCTGCTATCAGATCTTTTGGATTTGTGGTTTTGCTGCTGGAGAAGGAACCCAGGGCCTCGCATGCACTTGGCATGTGCTCGGCATTTGCCTCTTTTCTATTTAATGTGCTTCAAGAAATAAACTAGAATTAGACCCTGAATTTCATGAGTAAGCGTCACGTGAGAAGCTGGCTGTAGTTTTGCAGGTAGCAGTGGGAATATTAAACACAACATTGAAAACAGTGAATGAATACGACAAAGCAGAACACCTTGCATTTGAATATCTTTTCCTGAAAAGAGAAAAAGTTATGTCTGTCTTCTTGAAGACGACTGAAAGTTATCATTTCAGATAAATTCTGCATTATTCATTGTTGTTTGGTGGTGTCAACTAGATGCATAGTGACCCTCATAGAGTTTTCAATGGATGATTGTTTGGGATTGCTTTGGGGTGGATTACCAATTCCCTCTCCCATTATTCTGTGATGCTGGGGATCAAACCCAGGTCCTCAGAGAGTTCAGAGTGGTGCTCTACCCACTGAGGTAAACCCCAGTCCCACATTATTCATAGTCTCCTGAAAACCCTCTCTCTGTTTGTTTTTCTGTTGGATCTAAGATATAATAGATGTTTTCTGAAGGCATACTCATTCATTCTTATACTACCAGTCACAGATTTCATTTTGATCTCTTGGGAAAAGTCCTAATCACTCAACTTTTTGTTCTTCTCCTCCTGAGCTCTACATCAGGACGAGTTATTTGCATTTCATAGGTGTTCAGAGTTATAATCAAACATCCAGGTCATCGAGTCCTGTCCCCTGCAGAAACCTCCCTCTTCGGTGCCTGTAACAAGTGATCAGCCTCTGCCCGAACACTTCCTGGGCAGAGGATTCCCTGGTTCATCCTGCCTCTCGGCTAGCGAGGCTCCTGGCTCACACGTGCCAGGGAAGTTCTGATACATCTCACCCTGTCACCTCGTTGTTAGCTCACAGCCTCTTTGTGGCTAAATCCAGCACAGGGCATTTCATCTTCTGTTTGGCCATTGTGGTGGTTCTCACGCTGTACACTCTATGCTTCTTGAGATCCTCTCCTGTCTTGGATTCTGTGACCTGCTTTCCCATTTCTCTCCCATCCCTGTGACTTTTTCTTCTTGATTTCAGTTAGCTCTCTCCATCTGAAGACCCTTACTCCCCTCTGCTCTTTTGACTCTGCCCCTCTTCCTGTTCCGAAATGCGATATCCACATGGAGAGCTTTGCTGGGTATTATTTCCGTATGTGTCTCCACCCTTGACTTGCCTTCTGAACTCCAGTCCCTTGTATGTGGCTGCATCCTGCGATTTTCCCCTCAACTCCATGGGCACCAAACGTCTACCTTCTTCTTTGGGTCACCAGAACAATGATCCACCTAAGCAAAAATCTTGCTGTCACTTTTTATTATGCCCCCTTCGTTCCTGTTCCCTGTCTTGGGCACTTCGTCTTCTCTCTCAAAATCATTGTCTTTGTTCAGAGCCCGCCACCCCTCAGGTGGGCACCATCTCCCACTTCCAGGTGAAAGCCTCTCCACCCTGTCCTCCAGGCTGCAGCTCAAGTGGCTTTTCTGAACTGACAGCTGTTGCCTGGGGTTCTTGCTGCAGGGGCCCCACGTTTCCTCCAGGCTGCTCTGTGCTAGATAAGGTACCAACATACTGGAAATCAATTATCTTCTTATTCATTAAACCTACCCTGTGTGAAATGATATCATCTGCATCTTATAGTTTAGGAAGCAGAAACCTAGAATATTTAACACTTGTCCAAGCAAAGACTCGATGAATTCAGAATTCAGATTGATATCTCGATGACTCTGAGACCCAGAGTTTTTGTGCTACCTGGGACTATCTTCTAAAATTTTTGGTAGTCCAGTCTTATGTTTAAAACCTAGGAGCTTGAAGTCAATTAAAAGCCACAATGCCAGCTATTCATTCTGTACCTGCATGATTGATTATTTGAGCCTACATGCTAGGGTTTGATTTATACTTATTAAAATGCACAGTTCTAGCCTTCTTATGATTGTTACTCTGACCTATTAACATTGCAAAAATGAATTTTTTTCTATGAGACCCAGTTTTACAGAATGGGAAATGTTACTTCTTGGTGACCCCCAACTTATTTGCCAAGTGGTCTCATATCATTTATTTAATGATCCTTTGAGGAATTGATATCAAAGCACCTTGGAGTCTATGTTTTTTCCTGTTTGAAAGTTAGGGTAGAACATACCCATTTTTTCTTTAATGGCACTTTAAAGATTATGACAATGTATGTATGGCTGCAGGATTTTTGTATCCTTCACCAGACACTTGGATTCCTTTTTGTGCCTTCCAAATGTATGGTTTTCACAGAACATAGACAGAGTGTTCCCCAGGCACCCAGGAGGTCAATCTCTCATAGATGAGGGGTATTAAAATTTAGTGGCATGTGAATGGTTCTGCTCTGAACTACTCATCAGCGCTTTGAATCTCTTGAAGAAAGTCGCCATAGAAGTACGAGCTACAGAGCGAAAGGGGCATGAGAAGCTCGTATTTGCTCTTTGTGAACAAAGGCACTTTTTCAACTCTTCATAATTTTGGAAATGACTAACATGAAGATATTCCACCGAGTGGAGCTTCAAATTTCCTGTAATGAAGCCAAGTGTCAGAAGAGCTTCACAAATTTCCAAATGCCGTAGCATGGAAGCCAGGCCACTCTAAAAGAGAATGTTTGGGCCAAAGGAATCACAGATCTGTCACTACCAAAATATCTAAATAAAAAGAAACTCATGGGACGAAACAAAAGCCCTGGGTCCTAAGTCCTAACTTGTGAAATACGCAGTTTATCATAGCTGATGAAGCTCTTACACCCTGTCTCATATTCCCCTGCAATGAAAAGGAATTTGACAGTTGATGATGTATTGGTCAGTTTCATTCAGAAGAAAAATACTGCACAGTAATTTGAAGTGGGAAAGGGGTGTGTGTGTGTGTGTGTGTGTGTGTGTGTGTGTGTGATTGTTAACACAGAATTGTGCTGTGGGGGATTGCATGTTGCTATGATGCTGAAAGCTATGGCACTGGTAGTACAGATATCAGCAGCGCCACCCATGATGGACAGGTTTAATCTGAGCTTCCAGACTAAGACAGACTAGGGCGAAAGATGCAGCAGCCCACTCCTGAAACAATTAGCCATTGAGAACTCTATGAATAACAGAGAAGCACTGACAGATGTAGTGCCAGAAAATGAGGCCTCTCCAGGCTGGAAGGCATGCAAGAAATGACTGGAGAAGAGCTGCCTCCTCAAAGTAGAGTCGATCATAATGACAGGAATGGAATAAAGCCCCCGGGGCCTCGTTTTGCTGATGTAGCATGACTCAAAATGAGAAGAAATAGTGGTTGCAACAATGTGCTCAAACATAAAAATACCATGTGCATGGCACAGTGTTGGGGAGTATTTCATTCTGTTGTCCATAGGGTCATTATGCGTTAGACCCATCTCAAGGGTACCTAACAACAACAAACAAAAATACACAGGAATAAGAGCATGCATTACTCCTGGCTAAGATGGAGCCCTGAGGAAGAGACCACCCCTGCATAGGGCTCAGAGGATGGCAGGGAGCTCACTGACGTGTCACATGGGTAAGACTGCCTGGAAATCTGCCCTGTCAATGCTGAAGGAAGCCACCTCCAGGGAGAAGCTATAGCTTGTAACTTGCTGCAGGTGACCCACAGGGGGCACCAAAGAAGTTTCCTGGGCAAGGTGCCTGGCTGGTATCTTTGCCTAGGAAGCCATGGGAGCGGAATATGCCCAGCAGTACCATTATGGGCCCTGACTGTTGGCAGTTTGCTGTGCTGCCCCTGCAATGGGGTAGGGGCGCTGCTGGGAGCCACCCAGGGTGGCTGGGAAGAACCATGAGTTCTTCAGGAGGCCCATGAGATGTGCCTGCCACCCCAGAGGGGCCCCTTCCTTCTTCTCCAGCACTCTGCGAGGACCCCCTGACAACAAAGTGTCAGATGGGGCCAGATGGTGGGGGAGAAATATCAGTGGAGTGCACCTCCATCGTGCCAGACATGGAGAGAGGGTGGACATGGAGTGGAAGGACAATGCATTTTTCACTGGCATAAGAGGTATCTGGGCAAATACTTTGATAGAAAGATGCTAATTTTTAGTGGCTGATAGGTAACTATGTTATTCTACTTTCTGATTAGTCATAGCTACATTATTTGAAAAGCATTAATCACATTAAATGATTGAGGAGTTTGGAAGCCCAGTACATCCTGTCCTAGAGGAACCAAATCAATTACAAATCGGAAATTCAATTATAAGTTGTATAAGATTGTGGGAACCACTGTGGCCTCATGATAAATGTTTGTGGAAATTGAGTTGAATTGTTAGCACTTCATTTTTAACTGCCCGGTAGTTTGAAGCTTTGTAGCTCGTTTTTTTCTTTGTCAACTCCAATAAGAATGTTAAAAATTTCAAAGGTGAAAAGAAGAGAAGATTAAGAACTTATCTTGTTGAAGTGGAAATATTCCTGTGCATCCCCTTGTGATTTAGAATATACCCAAATCAGAGCTCTCTCTGTGAATACCAGTCTTGATCTTAAAAATAGGAGATGGTAGCGGCACCCTCTCTCTGAAGTCCTTGAGACTTTCTACTGACACTGTGGAATAATTCTGACAGGTATTAAAAAGTGTATTAATGTTAGTTATTATCTACAGGCTGTACTTGTGGTGGGAAAATCAGTAATTTCCAACACTGTAAGTGCTAAGCCTCAAATGATGACGGTGGTGTGGCCCATCATCCTTCCTCAGTACGATTCCACGTGCCTAGCTGGAGAACCCTCAACGAAACACTCACAATCTGGCCATTGAGTACAAGTCTCTGATTGCCTTTGCCAAGGCATGTCCTGGCTTGTGGTTCAATGAGGACAAAGACTTGTCTGTGTGACAATGGAGGAGTTAAACCCTGTTCTAGGACATTATCCCATGTTTAACCAAATCATCTCTGATTAAAAAAATAGCAGAACAAACAAATAAACAACAACAACAACAACAACAACAACAAAAACCCATCAAGTTCTCAGGGACGGTGAGTGGGCTGAGGCCATTTGCTTAAATCAGAGTTTTTCAAACCTCGATCATGCCTGCCCACCTCAGAATCACCTGCCAGGCTCCATGAAATGCCAGAATCACCTCAGAATCACATTTCCCAGGGAGGGCTGAGTCAGACCCTGGCCCTCTGAGCCCAGCAACTCAGACTCTGTGTTTTGCTCAGGCTCCTGGCTGAGGCACATTCTTGCTGAGGTCTGGAAGCCAAGAGTCAAGGGGACACACATTTTTCCCCCCACAGCAGTCTTGCCTGGGGTCATGGCAGTGCCAGCTAGTGAAGTCTGGGTGTGAAATGTCAGCCCAGAGAGGCTTTGGCATCTGTCAGGTATACCTGGAAAAAGAGGCCAATTTTAGCTGCCTAAACCAGAGAAAGAATTATTGGAAGGATGCGGTAGTGTAAGGAATTTCTTAAGGATCAGGGGTGAAGAGGGAGGAGCCAGGGCATCTCTTAGCATAAGTGTATCAGGCATTAACAGATGGTCACCGCTGGGTTGAATCAGCTCCAACCTTTTCTTCTTGGCTGATCTGCATCCATCCTTTATCCAGAAGGGATAGACTAAGGTGTGATCACTGTGCAACAGGCCATTATCAGACGCTAGGCAGAGTGGAGGTGTGCTCTGTAGGATTCTGGTTTGTTATCAGAGTTATACACACAATAACTCTTCAGGAGACTAGCTAAGAGTTTAAGAAATATTTGTTCAATTGCCTCCTAAGAAGAACCTTAGGGTAACGAAACAACTTTCATATGTTCTTAATCCTCAGCCTGAATACACCAATGTTTGCTTTTGGTACATTCCACCGAGCCTCAGAGAGATGAAAGAAGGACCAGAGTTCTGGAATAAACTTAGTCTGGTAAGTAATGAGTTCATCATAATTTTCTTTTTGGTGAGCTGGATTCAGTGCCTCTTGTCTATCAGGCCTATGGATAACTCTACACATGTGAGGGCATCCTGAAAATCCGAGAGGCAACCCCTACGAGGTTAGAAAATGGTGGCACACCAGCAAATTGTGAGTGATGTTTACATTTAACAAATGAACACACGTGATATGCATGTTCATGATTGCATCATTCGAGATAATTACAGAGTTTATTTTTGTTGTTGTTAGGTACCATCGAGTCAATTCCGACTCAGTTCAAATCTGATTGATTGATCTGTTTAGATCATAGAGTTTATTAGGAGTTCTGATTCCGAGTATCCTTCAGAAAATGTGACTTGGTCACAGGACACGAGGTGACAGCTGTGTGATGACCGGTTGCTGGTTTCAGCTCTGCTACCGTGTTGCATGCGAATATTGTATCATCTCCCTCGGAAATAAGTTGAAATGTCTAAATCTGATAGCTTTTCTGTGTGTGACATTCTGTCTTCTTCACCAAAATAAAAGAATAAGTAAATAAATACACATATACATACATACATACACCCAAGGGGCTTACAGGGGAAAAAAGTAAAGAGCTACCAGGTGTGGTTCCACCCGATCATTGAAGAAAATGTGCTTAAACGTATCTTTGTGTCCAGCTGTTGAGGGCTGGCAGTCAGGGAGGGGAGGAGCCTGCTCAGAGGGCTACTTGTGTTTCAGCCTCGCCTAGCAGGGCTCTGCCAGCCAACCCCCGCTCCCAGTCTAGATTTCCAAGAACCAAGAAGTTTCAGGAGTTGACACTATTTGACCCCGTTCCCTGCTGCTATATGAACGTAATGCATGTGGAGAGTGAACTTGGGAGTTCCCATGCCATTAGGTGGCCCTGACTTGTCACCTGAGCGTTAGCAGTGCTCGGGTGCCACCAAGGCTAGGCAATCCCTTATCCTTTGCGCCTCTCACCCGAGGTGAGCATGGGGGACTCCGTCCCTCTGGTTAGCAGAAGCTCTAACTTGCCGTCCCCTTTCTCCTCTCAACAGAGAGAACAATAAATATTCTGAGAGCTTTTCTAGTTGCCCTTTGAAGAAAACAGTAAGACTTGCGAGTCAGGCAAGCAGCAGACATTTATTCCGTGCTCGCTGTATTATGCCCTGGAAATATAAACATGGGAAGAACTTGGGAAGTTCACATTCAGGGAGTGAACAGTGAATGAGGGGATAATCACACAAGGTAACTGGGAAGTGGGGGTAAACCCTGTTTGCAGTGAAAGTGGAGGGAAGGAGCATCTGCCCTCGTGTGGCCCTGGGGCTGAGCCTTGCACAGTGAGTGGATGCCAGCCAGGGGCGGGTGGGAGGGAGTAGATCCCCACATGAATCACAGAGAAGAAAGCACGAGCTCTAGACTTCTCTAAGCCACGGCCACGTACACCCTCACCTGGCAGCGTGTCGTTTTAGCCTCAGGCCATTTTCTGTTTGCTCAAGATGCACTTACAAGCCCCCGTCACTGTAACACACTAGATGACGAATCCAGAAACATACCACCTCTCATCACACCTGCAGCCAGGTAGCAAAAACGGAGAGAGACGGGGTGGGGCATCTGTGGGCCCTGGCCCAGGCCAGCCTTCATTACCCATTTTGGGCAGTTAGCCCTGTTCTGCAGATTTGCTTTGTATTTCTGTCACACCGTGCAAATAGGCAAGCACTTTTTTTCCATTTCGGGAGGTCAGCAACCAACAAAAGAAGCCGGAGCTGGACAATGAGAGACGTTAACGGTGGGGTTTAGAGGAATATTTTTCTCTGGGATGGAATGCCGCAGGTGTTTCTTGGTGGAGTGGGGACAGAGACTCCTTTAGATTTGGAAAGATACGGTTGCCATTTTTCAAACTGAGCAAGAAGTCACTTTTTTGATTGTTAAGGAAAGCAAGGAAGAGTATGATATCTGTGTTTTACTGACTCAGTACTGCTGCACACATAGGGATCAGGACAAATAGTTTCATTATAATTGGAGACATTTTCAAATCACTCTTCGTTCACTTTGTACTCTCTGAAAATTTGAAATCAAGGATGGATATATGAGCTAAAATCAGAGAATTCAAATATTATCTGCTTTTTCCTTAACTAGAAATCTATTATGAATTGAGGGATTCCCCTTTATCCTCACTAATTGCCAACACTTATTCTCCTATGGTTCACATCTGTGACTGCTCATCCTTCCATCTTAGAAATACTATTCTGCCATGTACTGCTATGGTCTCCCCTTGCCTGGTCTGATATCATATGATTTTAATTGTTATTGTTACTTCTGATTAGTAAAAATGTAGGCTACACACAAATTATTATTAGTCTTTGGGTTATTAGTTTTCTGTGTGTGTGTGTGCGCGCGCGCGTGTGTGTGCGTGCGTGTCTATGTGTACATGAATTTGCCCAGGGGATGTGAGGCATAGATATCTAGTGTTGATCTCTGTGGTTTTGTGCTTACTGTAGTGTGAGAATGCAAGTTATGATTTATAACCTGGAGTGTGCTTGAAGCACACTTGAAATTTATTTCAGGGTTTATCTCAGATGGAGAATCACAAACAAATAAATAAGCTGGCTATGGCTTTGCCCCTGCGCTTCTGACTAGTTCTGGGTTGAGCTGTCTGATCTTGGAATCAGTAATGTGATAAGTCTTCCTTTTGGCAGTAAAGGGGAGAGGGATTACTTGTCAATGAATCTGATGTGCTGAAGGGTGTAAGTGTGTGTGTGCTTGTAAGTATGTGTGTACATGTGTGACTTTTTGAGGGCACAGTCACTCTGCCATCTGGAAGCACCCTGACAGTTACTTTGCCACACTCTGTGTGGTCCCCAAATTCCTGCGACTTCTCTTTATAATGTGTCCTCCATAAATGCTTTTCTTTTGAATTCCTTCAGCCATCACGGTATCCGAGGTCTTCATTACTTCTCTGCTTAGATTCTATTTGTCTCCTTTCTAGTCTGTCTCCTGATGTACCCTTTTCCATTTTATTTTCCTTATTCCCTGAACAATCATACAGGAGAGCTGCAGGACTCTGAATTGCTTCCCATTCCTTGCAGCAGCTTTCAATCTTGCCAGCCCCCCAAAACCACTATTTATAATAAATATTGTTAATGTTCTCTTTACCCTTATAAAATGAAAACAATAGAAAAATGGCCTACCTACACACATCATTTTGTGAAAGCCATATAAGACCATATATGTAATAGAAGGAGTAATTAGTATAATAAACTATGTCTCTCATTCCATCAATTCTTGGGCATGATGCTATAAGAAGACATGAGGGAGTTGTAAGATTCGTTTGCATCGTCTTAGAGGCACAGTGAATGTAAGCCATATCCAAATGCAGACTGTGACGAGTGGGTGAGGTTAGTTTTGCAAATAACAAGGATGATTTAGTGTTAGTGATAACATTTTCAAAAATGGTGCACAACTCTTGATATAGCTTCGAAGAAAACATTTTTTTTAACCCTCATTTTATATGGTAGTAGAGAATTGCGTTTATTAACAACAACAACAAAAAGGACATGATGGCACACACTTATAATCCCAGCGACTCAGGAGGCAGAGGTAGGAGGATTGCAAGTTCCAGGCCAGAGGCAGCTTGCATAACTTAGTAAGACTTTGTCTCAATATTTAAAAAAAAAGTGGGTTGGGGGTGCAGCTCAGCAGTAGAGCAACTTACAAAGCATGTCCCTGGGTCCACTCCCAAATGCCAAAAAAAACAAAACAAAACAAAAAAACATAGGCACAGTATATTTGGTATTGCGTGTAAGGCAGTGAAGTATTGGGCTTGGATAATTATAATTAGTTTTTTCACTACATGGACTTGCAATGGAATATTTGAAGAATCAGGTAAGACAGTGTGGTGCTTCATTGATCAGGACTGCCAGGCACATTGCAGAACAGTTAGCATCTCTGGGCCCCACCCACTGAATACCAGTTTGTTGTTGTTATGGGTCGTCATCGAATTTGGTCTGACTCATACTCATAGCAACCCTCCTAGGGTGTTCAATGGCTGATTGCTTCAGGATTGTTTCAGGGGTGGATTGCCACACCATTTTTGAGGTGTTGGGGATCGAACCCTGGTCCTTGGAGAGTGTGGAGAAGCACTCTACCAACTGAGCTAAACTCCAGCCAGTAGCAATTTCATACATCCTGAAAACCAAAACACCTGCCCACATTTCCAGACTCCTTCCTGGGAGAGGGTGCAGTACCATGCCCTGGAGAACCACAGGTCCTCAGGACAGGATCCAGGCTCTTCTACTTCTTCCGTGGCTGCTCTTAAGTTATTGTTCCACCTTATGGCATTGTGGCTTCTGGTGCCCAGGTCCCTGCACTGGCTACACCTGGCCAGAAGAGTTTCACCAGCTTACCTACAAGTCAGGAAACACGTCATGAACTGGGTCCTGGGTACCATTCACTGATCTAGTGGGTGAATTACTGTAGCCTTTTAATGGTGCTGCCTAGGTTTGTTGAGATCACCAGCAGACTCCATAGGCTACCTGTGGGCATGTGTATTTCTGCTGTTTTACGGAAGAGTAATGTGATAAGATACATCAATACCATAGTTCTGCATATATTTTTCCAGGAACTCCACTTCTAGAAATGTATCCTTTGAAAAGTTATAGGGTTGTTAGGGGTAAAAAGCTACTCAGAAGTTCATAACCAAGTTAGGTGCTGTGTGCACGCCTGTGATCATAGTGATGTGGGAGGTTGAGGCTGGAAGATTGCAAGTTCAAAGCCAGAGGCAGGCTGTGCTATGTAGGAAGATTAGACCCTGTCTCAAAATAAAAAATGAAAAAGGGGCTGGGGTATACAGCTCAATGGCAGAGCACATGCCTAACATGGGTTCAACCTCCTAGTAAAAAAAATACCAAAAAGTTCATAGCTGTTATTTAAAATAGCACAAATTTTAGAGGTAACTAAATATCCAAGTGTAAGGAATTGGATAAGCGATATACAAATTTATAGTGTTCCCATAATTAAAATTCCATTCCACAATAATATATAAAATGTATCATGAATTGAAAACACAGATTATAAATCAGCTACTATAGTATGATACTAATTTAAAAAATTTATTTATATATACATAGATACTTCAATACATATCAGACACTGTGTATATGTTTAGATCAAAGACAGATGGTAGACACCAAAATGGTTTTAGAGACAAACGTGCAGATGAATTTTCTTTTCCTTTATATTTCTTTGCAGTGTAAAATTAATTTTCTACAATTAATTTACATTGCTTTTATGAAAATAGTAATAAAAACAATAAACTTAAGTAAGAAGTTGTTGACCCAGTGAGACCACAGGTCTCTTGAGAGCTTAGCTGGGCAAAGGCTAGCTAGCTCTTGGCTACTTTGAGCAATTAAAAAACTGGAGCATTCGCCCTAATATATGTCTGTCTTTAAATTCGCTACAAATATTACTATATGAATATAGCATGTGCATTTAAAAAGTTCACAAGGTAAGAATTTTTAAGTGTAAATTTAAATTTTTTAATTATTAGATGTCCTAATCTTTTCTTTGGGCTGGGATTTAGCTCAGTTGATAGAGTGCCACTCTGTGGTCTCTGAGGTCCTGGGTTCAATTCCCAGCACCACAAAAATGGGAGAAGGACATGAAAATCCACTCCTGAGTCAATCCTGAAACAATCAGCCATTGAAAACCCTATGAGGGTCACTGAGTTGCATACGACTTGACGGCACCTAACAACAACAACAACAACAACAATCTTTTCTTCTAGTACCATGGGGATCACCTGCTTTGGGGACCATTATTATGTAATATTCAATCAGTTTGCAAGCAACTTTCCCCATTGTGTATTTCCAGATGTAATATATGACATGTTATCCACTTCTCTGTCTGTATCTCCGTTCCCCTTCCTCTCCCTCCTTTCTTTCCTCCCTCCTCCTTTCCCTCCCTCCATCCTTCCCTCTGCTAAAATACGTGCAATCATCTACACAGGTTTCAGGGCCAGAGACATTGCACTGATGCTTCCACCAGCTTCCTGGGGCCCCCTGGAAGATTCCAGAATTGAGACACAGCTAACCTTTACCCTCTGAAGGTGGTGCCTAAAATAACTTTATGTCTCTCAGTGCCTTCTGAAGCTGCTCCACAGTGATTGGCTATTGAGCACCAGGAAGTTTTGGACAGAATGTAAAGATGACCTAGACACGTGATGTCCAGAGGATGCAATTGAAAATTCCACTAGCTTGTTTTCCTCGTGGTTACTCAGTGTTCTGATGCAAATTTCCTCTTTTAAGGAAATTTCATAAGTAATTATACCTTATATCAGCAAAATGTGCACTCTTAGAAATAATTAACAAACTGTTTCTTTAGCCTTGTGCACGGTCATTTCAGCTTGTTTTTATTTGCTGACTTGCAGATTTGTGACTAATGCTCCTCATTTGTAACAGGCTCTTTTTCTCAATAGTGTTGATGTTAGGTGCCATCAAGTCGGGTCCTACCCATGTCAATCCTCACAGGGTATGCAAAAGCTAATTTTTTCGGGATTGCTTCAGGAGTGGATTGCCATGTCCTCTCATTTCTCAGTAGTGGAGGAAGAATAAATCTTTTAGAGCCTACTGCAGGCATTTGCTGTCTTATTGCTTACTTGGTGGTATATCTTGATATGATATTCCAGATATAGTTAGAATATGTGTTATCCCTGACAGTTTTCTGATTAACAGCACTGAAGATGAGGCTTCTGTGTGGTTTTGAGGACCTCAACCCTGAGTTTCCTTCAGTTACCATCTGTGACAATGATACATCCAATCACTCATTCGGGATTGTGAACTAAAAACACTCATTTCTCTAAAGATGTAGTTCTTTTTTTTTAAATTTAAAGAGAAGGTCTTTTCAAAATCTTTCAGCCTATGATTTATAATATTTTCTTCAACAATCCTGTTTTTGGTGGATAGCACTCATTTTCAAGGTGCACTGGCTTTAAAATTTACATTTAAAGAGAGTCTAATGTAGGAGTTCCATTTAAATCAAGTGTTTCTGAACGTGACTTGAGAAGGTCCCCTTGTGCTGATTGTCTGGGATGTGGTTTTCAAACATGCTTAAACAGTGCCTTTCCTATGCTTTGTAGCTGTTTGATGCTCTTTCCCACACTACAAAGGCCTAAGATAAAACACTCTTCTGTCTCAGGTGGAGATGGGCTTGTGAACAGTTTGTCAGATGTTCTGGCTATAATCACCTTTGCTACTGAGTCATGCTGCTGCTAGGGGTCCAGGAGCCCGGTAGGTCCTTCCTTGTGAGGGCAACCTTCGTCACAAGTCAGCTGGAGAAGCTGGGGTTCCCTGTGCCTAGGGGCCGGGGCTACGCTGGATGTTTTCTGGCTTTTGTGTTCATCTTTCTTTCCTGGTTGATTAGTCACTGTCTTTCTAAATAACTGTACCCCACAGGATTTATAAAATTTCAACCAACAAAAGGTTCCAGCAAAATTCTCGTGGAATCTGCATATACAACGGGGAAGTTCACAATGGGTTTTCTGTTATTTCAGAACACCTTTTAACACAGAGAATACAATTTTAAAGATTATTATTGTTAACTATTATTTATATTGTTTCTTGGCTGTTAACCATTTCTAGACATCTTGACCCCCACATGTCTATCAGCTTGTCATGCTGAAGGGGCTTGCATGTTGCTGTGATGCTGAAAGCTAAGCCACCAGTATTTCAGATACCAGCAGGGCCACCCACAGTGGACAGGTTTCAGCTGAGCTTCCAGACTAAGATAGACTAGGGAAGAAGACCTGGCAGCCCACTCCTGAAACAATTAGCCATTGAAAATCCTATGAAAAGAAGAGAAACACGGTCAGATATAGTGCCAGAGAATGAGCCCCTCAGGCTGGAAAGCATTTAAGAAACAACTGGGGAAGAAAGTTGGTTTTTCAAAGTGGAGTTGACCTTAATGTCAGAAATGGAGTACAGCCCCTGGGACCTCCTTTTGCTGATGTGGCATGACTCAACATGAGGAGAGACATAGTGGCTACAACAATGGGCTCAAACATAAAAAGATCGTGTCCATGGCACAGCGTCGGGAGTGTTTCATTTTCTCATATGTAGGGTTGCTATTAGTCAGATCAGACTTGCCAACACCCAGCAACAGACATTGAGAGAGGTTTTTCATGGGTAGTAGCTTGATTTCCCCAGGAAACCCAGGCAAGTACAGATGTCCTCATTATAAGCTTATTCTTTTCTTTCTTTTATTTTCTCTACTGAGTTTAACTTTTTTATTTCTGTTGGGCCACTCTAACTTCCTGTGGAGGGAGTTCTGAGCTGGGCTGATCTGTTGAAAGTTCCAGCTGAGCAGATTGGAGCTGCTGTCTTACTCTGTAGACCGAGGCCAAGCTCTGCATCTGTGGTCAGGATGAGGCTGGCTTCTAAAGAGGGCTTTGGTGTTGGTGGTTCCTTGGTACCTGTGCGTCTGGCACTGGCTGGTCCCCAGGCACCCTCCATAGCAGTGGTGGGATGTGAGGCCCAGGGGCACAGTTAAAGCTGCACTGCACCGACCTCATTTTGTGCTTTGGGTCCACTGTCCAGCCCACTGCCCGAGGCATGAGCATGCTCTGTTTTGTGCCTGAGCACTAGTGGGCTTGTCTGTAATCTTTGCCTATGAACCAAGTTTATCTTAAATCTTCCAGTTTCTTTTCCCTCTGCTTACATGACAAGACCAACTAGAATCATTCTGAGTTTCCAGATATATCAGGGTGAGTGAGGAGGAAATGCAGGATTTTTACCGAGTGCTCCCGTGCGCTCCTGCCATGTCCCTGCCATACATTTTTGGTTAGTCACTCCTAAAGGTGCTGAGAGGGGAGTGGGAATGAGGGAGGTGGCTGGCGTGGCACTGTGGGGGTGCTGGTGACTTGGTGACCCTGTGGAGGGGACAGTCCCCTCTGGGCTCCTGCTGGCAGCTGCAGGTCTGGGGAGCCAGGGTTTCTTGCAGTTCAGGAGGCTCTCTGTGTGGACGCTTCCATGAACCATCTTTGGATTCATGTCTGAAACGCTGGCAGATGGTGTAGACGGGTGTGAAGTGCATTTGTTGGTGGGATCTGGCTTTCAGGCTGTGGCCTGCAGCGCTGACCTCAATTCATCTGTCCTCGGTCACTGCTCTGTGCCGGGACCTGCATGTGCCCCAAGATGGTGTAAGTCCTTCTGTGTTTGCTCCTCCAAGATGGCTCATATGGTGTCATCCCCTCCCCCGCTCCCCCACCAACTCCAAGGGATGCCCGAGCTCTGCAACCTGCGGGAAAGGTCCCTGTCTCCTGCCTCAGGCCTGTGGGCAGGGTTAGGATGACACACGCCTGTGGCAGAGTCACAGTGCAGACGGCTGTTGTTCCTTGGTCTCTGCTCCCTCCATCCCAGGAGTGGGCCAGGGTCTCTGGACACCACGCTGCCCTGCAGCCTCCTCTCTCCCCAGATGTTCTGAAAAGCTAAGCACCCAGGGGAGGCGGGCAGGAGACAGGAATTCCACCGTGAGGGGCGGCCCTCAACCTGAACATTGGCTTCCACCCCCAAACTCTCCTGACCTTCAACCTGGACTGTCAGGCCACTAACTTAAGGCTGGACCCGGTTTTATTTAAAGGAAATAAAATCTCATGACATTTCTTGTGCACCTGAGTTTATGGGGCAAAATTCATCCCCATAACACAGCCATTAAGGAAATTGCTGTGGCCTCAATGCCGTATTTATTGTTGCAAAATAAAGAATGGAGCCTATGCTGAAGATGTTTAAAAAAAAGAAGTCTTTTTTTCCTCTTATGTCTTTGAAGCTCCTTTGCCAGTACCAAACGTGCCCCCTGCTGGTGCTCCTGCCCATTGCTTTTCTTGTGGCCCTTATGGTGAGAATGTCACAGGATTCCAACATCCCGGCTGTCAGGGACTCTGAGTCTGCACAGCCAGAAAGGCTCACCTGCATAGGAACCCAGAAAGGATCAGCTTGTTTCTTCTGTCCACTTCCAGCGAGCACCTGCCTGCTGGTTCCTCGGCTTGCCTGGGAGGCTGGATTCGGCCCCGTCTCCACAGCGTGGGAGCTCGCTCCACCTGCAGCCCCCAGCTCTCTGCTGTTCTCTCCCCTCTCCTCCTGCCTTTCTCCTCTCTTCCTCTCCTTCCCCAGGCTCCGTTCTTTATTCTTCCACTGTCTTGCTCCCTGCAATTAAGTATGCGTCAGTTTTGGCAAAGGAGATAGTTACACAGGGTCTCTTCCCATTCCTTTCCCATAGGCTCCTTCACTGTCTGTCTGTCTCTCCATCCTATTGGGCCAAACTCCAGAATAGAAAAACTAAAAAATTGCCTTCCCTGTAAATAAAATAGTCGGTGTCATTGTTAATAAAGCCATTCCTGTAATTGTGGATGTTCAGGGTGTTTCCAGTCCATGCCCTTTTAAACAATCATAACGAACAGCTTTATGCTCATGTCCTCTTTTGTTTTCCAGTTTTCAGAAGATAAAATGCTCAAAATATAATTGCTGGTTATGAAAATCAGTGTGATTTTGAGCCTTACTGTGGATATGCGTTGTTGTTATTGTTGTTGTTGTTATTTGCAGTACGAGGGGCCTGAACCCAGGGCCTCGTGGATACTTTGCAAGTGCTCTGTCACTGAGCTGCAGCCCCAACCCCTTTTTTATTTTTTATCTTGATACAGGGTCTTGCAGGCTGCCTCTGGCCTCAAACCTGCGATCCTCCTGCCTCTGCCTCCTGAGTGGCTGGGATTATAGGTGTGATCCATTGTACCTCTCTGTGTTATTACTTTTTAAGGAATCTGAATCCATTTACAGTTCCACCAGTAAGGAGTGAGGACCCAGGGCTCTGTCTAACTGTGACAACATTGGGTGTCACCAGTAGGGGCTGGGGGGAGTTATTTAGAAAGGTGAAAAATCCTGTCTCAGGTTTGCTTTATTCTACGGCATATTAATTGTTGGTGGGCTGAATGATCTTCTTTGATTCAGATCTCTCTCCTGATTGTGTTTCTCCATGTATTTAGCTTTTGCATATTTGACATATTTATATTTTGAGGTCTGAGGTTTTTCTTATAAATTTGAATGAGGGTATATATATAGCTTGGGTTTTAAAGCTCTCTTTGTCATGTGGAATACAAATATTGCCCTCAGAATAATGTCTTTTTATTTTAGTCTTTCTGCTTTTTTCATTGTACAAAAGTTTTAAATTTTTTATGTATTCAAATCTGTCAGTCTCTTCCTTCACAATTTATTCCACTGCTTCAAAACCAAAGTTACTGTTCTTTCACAAATCTGATAAATATTCTATTCCATCTCCTGCTGATTTTTCTGTCATTCATTTTTTTGTATTTAACTCCTTAATCCATGTATAGCATATTTTTATGTGCAATGTAAAATATGGAGCAAACTTGATTGTTTCCCTTGGTTATTACCTAGTTATTCCAATTCAATGTATTAAATAATTCTTCCTAATTTAAAAAATTTTTCTCCTTCCTAATACTTCTATTATGAGAAGTTTGTGTTATCATGTGTAACATTTTAGAAGGCACTTTATTTCTGAGCTTTCCAATCTGTTCTATTGATCTGTGTTTCTGTGTTTGTGCCAGGAAGCAAGGATTTTAAATGACATTGCTTTATAATGAGCTCTCCAATCTGCTAAAATTACCCTTCTGGTTCTTTTGTCAAATGGCATTCTCACATAGGAGATATGTTTTTCATTTGTATATGTGTTTTGAACCTTTGTTTATTTACTTTTTAGCCAAAAAGAAATTCTGTGAAGATTTTTAGTGGAATTTAAGTTGCCGGTTCCGGAGTGGGAGGAACACAGCAGTGCTTCTGCCACTTGTTAGCTGTGTGGCCATGGACGGCGTAGGCTTATTGTTACTTAGAATTCCTTTGCCTTCATCCCTTTCATGAGAATATTGGGAGAGGAAAAAGCTCCTGCTTTTTAGGGCTTCAGTGGGGGTTGCGTAGCAAGGGGAGAAGACGATAGCGGGGTGGATGTCACGCCAGAGTTGGGCATATTGAACTTTGATCTCCCAAACCTGGCTACTACAAGCCTAGAAGAGGAGGATAACACAAGACCCCTTGTTCCAGAATGGTCCAGAATTTCAAGATGGTGAGCGCAGAGCATTAAACTAAGCATGGCCTTTGAGTAGCGCCCTGTGCAGCTACCCAGGTTGCATACCCATGAAGCCAACCTTGGTACTGAGTGTTTGATAATAGAATAAATTGCTGCTGGTCTTTCATTTTCCAACATTGTTACTGTCACCGAGTAGAGGCACAATGTTTGCCGAATGGCTGAATGGCTGAATGAAGGTGTGAACCAATGCGTTACCTCTTTGGGTGACTGATTTGTATGCTGTAGTGCCTCGCTAGACACGCAGAGGCTCTTGCCTTCCTAGTGGGTCTTGTCTATCATCTCACCTATAGAAGTTTCTTAAAAATACAACTACTAATCCGGAGGTGGGCCTGGGTGGGTCTGCAGTGAAGCCTCGGGTCATCTTTGTATCTCATTTCTGAAGTGCAGGGAGGAATGGCTGAGGGCTTCTTATGTGTGATGAGCTGTGGGGAGGATGCTCAGGGTGAGGGTGGCTTCGTAAAAGGGACATTGCAGGGGAGATGCACATTTTAGTGGCTCTTCTACTGCTGCCACAGGCTGGGGTTCAGCTCCTTTGGTAGAGTGCTTGCTATGTGCTGGGTTCAATCTGCCGCACCACAAAAATAGGAGAACCTGGCAGCCCATTCTTGGAATGATCAGCCGTAAAAAAACACTCCTAAGAGTAGCTGGGATTTAGCTCAGTGGGTAGAGTGCTGTGCTGCAGTCTCTGAGGCCATGAGTTCAATTCCCAGCACTGCAAAAATGGGAGAAGGGCCTGGCAATCCACTCCCAAGGCAATCCCAAAGCACTCAGCCATTGAAAACCCTATGAGGGTCGCTATGAGTCGGATACCGACTTGACGGCACCTAACAACAACAACAACAACAAGAATAGTAGAGAAGCACTGACATAGCGCCTGGTATGGCCTGGTGTCACAGAGAGTTTCCTTCTATTGTATAGAGGGTCGCTATGAGTTTGACCTAATTCTATGGCACCTAGAAAACAGCAACAATTACTGCCTCCACAGAAGAGACCACTGCCTCTCTGTGTCAGTCCAGCGGAGCTGCTATCCAGGGTTCTGTCAAAATCATCATCAGTTCACAGTGAAAAAAGGAAGCATCAGAATGTGTTAAGTGTGGCTTCGGGGAGCTGAACCTCCCTTGATCTTCTTTCAAGGTTCTCCTACCAACTGTCCCCAGGGGATGATATTTCTCATGCAAGTGTCCTGCTACCAAGATGTCCTAGAAATGGCAGTGCCTCACTGTTTGGGATGGTAGAGATCATTCAGATGCTGGAGCGCCACAGTAGAGCTGGCTTGAGGCACCTCCAATGTCACCTGCCTAACTCAGAATGGGGACCATCTTTCAATATCCTGTAGGGGAGATGGTGGGGGGACCCGCATATCGTGGGTGGTGAAGTCAGTGGTAATCACATCCAATGTGTGAGTTAGCGATGCTCGCACGCAGAAAGCTGTCCAGAGAGACAGAATCCTCAGTGGAATTGGCCCATCTGTTAAAAAAAATACACACTGAGCACCCACTGTAGTCCACCCACTCTCCTAGATGCAGGGTTCCCCCCACTCTTGTTAAGCCATGTCTTTATTTGAATCTGATCAAAGGGCTTAGGAGCATCAGAACTGGAGATTTTATGAAAGATAACAAGAAAGATAAGAAACCATGCTGACTTGCCCTTCAGCTTTTACAAAAGAAAGCTGGATTTTAGTTTCTAATACAACTGTCCTGCAATTTTATTTTTCTTGTACTCATATGTTGTAAGTGGAATTTAACAGATAAAAACAAAACAACAAGAAGCAGGCACAGCACCCTGACATCCGATCCAGTCTGATCTTGGAAACTAAGCAGGGTCAGCCTGGTTAGTCCTTCGATGGGAGACTGCCTGGGAACACCAGGTGCTGCAGACTACAGAAAAGGGCCTGGAAGCCCACTCCCAAAAGACAATCTGCCATTGAAAACTCTATGAATAGTAGAGAGGCCCTGACATAGTTCTGGGCATGGCATGGTGTTGGAGAGTGTTTCATTCTGTTGTACACAGGGTCGCTATGAGTTGGACCTGACTCGATGACACCTAACAACAACAACAATAACAATTTAGCAGAAGTGTTGCAAAACTGAGCTATGGTTTGCTTTAGCCTAAATACCAGAATCTATCCAATCAGGTCTTAGAAATCGATTTCTACTGTGTATCTTCTTGAAGTTTGAGCAGAAACTGCGCCTTGGATCTAAAATCTCATATTATAATTCTATTAAGAGAATTTTTTCTTTTATATCCTTATTTATTATTTGAGAGAGCTAAATTTTGGAAGTTTCTTACAGCAGTTAATTTTTAAATTTACTTTTTGGTGCAAAATTTAAACATAAAATTGCCTCACTGGTTATTTCATTAAAGATAAATATGGATATATTAAATATAAATGTGATCTGTGAATTTATGTATTAAATATAAATTTAATTCTTTACAATGTTAAATTCTCCATATTATTATGGCAAAATTCATAGTAGAAACAAATATTTAAAATCCTTTCATCCTTTATTTAGAGGAATAAAATTTAGCTTAATAGGAATACCTTATGAAGTGTTGGTCCCCTGTGAAACCAACCATAGGTGACTTTTCTGGTCACACATTCCACACGTGGAGTACGTGAGGAAGATGGGCCCAAGAGGATAGAGAGTCCATACCCTCCAGTAAGTGCTCCAGTGTTTGAATGACCTCTGCCGTCCCAAACAGGAAGGGGCTGCCACTTCCAGGACACCTTGGTAGGGGGACAGCTGCCTGAGAAATAGCATCCTCCAAGGACAGATGGTAGGAGGAGTCTGGACTGAGACCAGGGGAGGTTCAGCTCTCCGAAGTCACCTGTACCTTTTGCATTCTGACACGTTCCTTTTTCTGACATGTTCCTTTGTGAAGCTGTTCATGATTTGGCCAGAAGAACACTGGATAGCAGCTCACGACACCAGTACCCAACAGAATGGGAAGCTTGTTTCTTTTGTGTAATTGAATTTACTTATAAAGTCATATTTTCCAAATATAGATAACCAAATTCTTCATCATTTGAAGAATATATTTTCTGATATGTTCATATTTCTTTATTTCATTATTTTAAAATTTCTGGTCAACATTGACTAAATATTTTATATATCTAAACAACATTATTTATATATATGTACATATATACACTTAGATACACATACACACCTATATAATCATACCTATATAATTTATGTACATATATATATATATATTTTAGATCCAAGGCATATATATGTGTATATGTATATATATATGTGTATATATATATGTATATATATATATATATATATATATATATATATATATATATATAGAGAGAGAGAGAGAGAGAGAGAGAGAGAGAGATTTTTAGTGGAAATCAGAGGATCCTATGTAAAAAAAGCTTGTAAGCTTATGAAAATGTTTTCATTGAATTTCCAACTCGGGTATGCGTCACATGTTTTTTAATGTAATGGCAATTCAGAGTGACCATGTGAAAACTTTGCCAATCATCTGGAAAGGAGCGTGCGTTGATGCGGCAAGGAGAGGCAGCTGTCTGGGGGCGCCCCCGCCTCCGTCTCTTGCCTGGGTTCCTCCAGGCCCCTCTCCCCCGGATGCTTGTGTCTGGCGTTGCCTGTCTGCACAGGTGGAGTTCTGCACATGCTCAGCCAGGAGCCCCTGGGCCCTGCTGCCTAAGCCCTTCCCTCTGCCTTCTCCCAACAGCTCAAGCTGCTCAGGGGCAGCTGAAGCCCTTGGTTTCTGGAGCCACACCTGTCCCTGGCCAGGTCCCAGGAGAGTCCCTCATGCCTCCAGAGTCCACGCTCAGTCTCTGCACCCTCCTTTGTGCCTTTATTCCAGGTGCCCCTTTGCTTCTCCTCTCTGTTCTCTCTAAGCCCATCATCCTCAGTCCCTTCACACATGGAATGCACGGTCACACACACACACGTGAGCTTTGCTGTGTGAGCCACGTGGTGTATGGTGTGTTGGTGTGCTGCGCCATCTCAACGTTGTCTTTCGCAGTAAAGGCTGAGTGTGGTGCTGCACACCTGTCACCCCAGCTGCTCGGAAGGTGGAGGCAGGAGGATCTCAGGCTTGAGGCCAGAAGCAGCCTGAGTAACTTAGTGAGACCCTATCTCAAAAAATAAACAATGGGCTGGGGGAGCAGCCCAGCAGTAAGGCACTTGTAGAGTATGTGCAAGGCTCGTGATCCAACCCCCAAGTACCACAAAAAAAGAAAAGAAAGATCTGAACTCTAAGTTTGACCATAATTGATAGGGATACTGGGCAGAGGACTGGGCAAAGCACCCATGTGATTGACTGACTTGTTGCTGGTACAGTAAAGCCATTTTCTCCCTGCCCACTCTCACAGCCAAAGAGAAAAACCTCAGCCTAGTCTCCTTTTTGATCACTGTCGTCTGCTAAATCTTGATATTTTCAGTTGGATAGGGTTTGGTCTAGGCTCAAAACTTGTTGGGCAAAGAGCAAAGGTCAGCTGCAGAGACAGGGAAGGGGGTTTACCCAATTTTGCTTTGCACACACATAAACACACACAGTTAGTGCAGGACCACTAAAATACATCACGTGGTAAAAATAAACACAGAAGAGCTCATGTTCGTGGTTAATGGGATGTGAATGTATGCACCCCTCGCACTTGATGCCGCTCGGAAGACTGAGCCACTTATTTTATCAATAAATCCACATAGCTTTGGTAAATGTGTTGTTCATGCCTAGAATCCACCAAATAAATATTCTCTGAGTCAATTTTAACGCAGCAGCTCAGTAAGAAACACCAATCAACTCTAGCTGCCTTCTCCCTGGAGGCTTTGCTCCAGATTCTCCTTGCTATCCATGATAGAGCATCACTCGATAATGCCAATGTGATAGAAATTCAGCCAGATTTAGGAGGAGGCCGGGGCTTTTGTAAATAAGTAAATAAAGCGTGCAAGACTTCCACCCAGGCTCTCTGCAGAGGCCCTTACTTAATACCTATGTGAAAACTGATAGTGGTACATCCTTTTTAAATGGAAGAAGAAATCTAGTTGCAAAATATTTTTATGGGCTGTGTTCTGCATGGTAAATTTTAATCACTGTTTTGCCAGTTTGCATTAATATTGCTCCCATTTTTATTAGCCATTGATTTTTGTGGGGGATAGCACAGGAAATCAGCCTTTAATTTTGCTAATCGAAGTAGAAACAGCTCCAGTTTTCCTGTGCCTCTCTGTCCTACCATGTGATTATTGTAATTTTTTTTACTAGCATAGATAAGGCTCTGTCATCTGTCCATCACCACCCTGCTCCTAATGTTGAGAGTATACAGTGTACAGTATAAATTTTGAAATTAGAGAATGCCTTCAGGGCAAAGTCACAATACCAAGGTCACTCTCTGCTTTACAAAAAAGTATTCTAAATAGTATTCCTTTAACTGGAAATCTCTGGTAACTTAAATAATCCATTTTACATGCTTATCCAAGCCACAACAGGGCTAGCCACTATGCTGAACATCTGTACTTGCAGTTACTCTGGAGGCAGAGACAGGAGGACTGTGGGTTTGAGGCCAGAGGCAGCCTGTGTAATCTGGTGAGACCCCATCTAAAGATAAAAAATAAGAAAGTTGCTGGGGGTGCAGCACAGTGGTAGAGCACTTGCCTAAATGTACAAGCCTGGAGTTCAAAACCCAGTACTGAGAAGAAAAAAAAAAAAAAAAAAAAAAAAAAAAAAAAAAAAAAAAAAAAAAAAAAAAAAAGCCACAGCTATTTCAACTGCAAAGTGCTTGGTAGTTACACAGCTTGTGTGATTTGGTGAGAAGAAGAAAACTGTTTATTGCTCAGATTCTCTGTGTGGCTGGCCTGAAAGACAATCAACAGAAAGAAAGAGGTGGAAGAAGAATAAGGTGGAAGAAGGCAGTGGTGGCTGAGTTCTGG
Organism: Pedetes capensis; assembly: GCA_007922755.1. Taxonomy (NCBI): domain Eukaryota; kingdom Metazoa; phylum Chordata; class Mammalia; order Rodentia; family Pedetidae; genus Pedetes; species Pedetes capensis. The sequence continues at coordinate 1,828 of VMDO01020490.1, read as the reverse complement.
GCATTCTGTCCATGTAGGAGCTGGTAGGAGCAAGGCCAGCTGGGGACAGCACATTGGTTGCTACAGCTCAGTGGTTAGGACTGAAGGAAAAGGTTTGGGCTAGAGAGGGAGTGTGGAGTTTCTTACAGAGAGCCAGTCAAGTCCCTGGAAATGATACTCAAAGAGACAAGGGTTGCAGAGAAGAGAAGCAAAATTCTTGAGTAGCATCTATTGATAAGCTGCAGAGTGGTATGGCAAAGTTAGAAAACAGCAGGTGCCATTGAGTCGTGTCTAACTCAGAGCAACCCTCATAGGGTTTTCAATGGCTGATTGTCTCAGGATAGCTTCGGAAGTGGATAGGTACGTCCTTTGTCCGTTTTTGTGGTGCTGGGGATTGACCCAGGGCTTCAGAGACTGCAGAGCAGCACTCTACCAACTGAGCTAAACCCCAGCCTCAAAGCAGTGTATATTGCTATGAAAATAAAGGAGATATGTCTAAAGGAGGATGCTGGCATGAGGGGAAAGAGATGTGCTAGAGGCAAGTCTTAAATTTCATACAAGGGTATGCCTTTATTTTTTTTTTACTAATACATCTGATCTGCTTTGAAAGAAAAAATTTCCTTTCTTGTCTGCCTAGAAACAAGCTTGCTGCCACAAGGGTACTGTGAAATGAACAGTCTCAGAGTTTTAGTGATATAAAATAGTAAGCACGCGTTCCTCACACATCTGCAGGAAGGGGCTAATTTGGATTGGACCCAACTGGGGATGACTCTGCTCTGTGACTCTTCTCCTCTACCTGGAGCCTATGGATATCTGAGGGCTGGGGTTTTGCTCAGTAATGAGCCAGACCTGACTTGAGGGCACCTAACCACCCCCACAACATGGATATCTGAAGTATGTTCTTACGGAAATGACAGAGGACGCAAGCATCCTGTCACCTCAGCTCTGCTTGGATCTGACTGGCCAAAGCTGATTGACCTTGGTTGGATTGACCAAGCTATATAGTGGAGCCCAACACTGGAAGATGGTAGAGACTATATTCCACCTCCGCGCTAGAGGAAACTAGCCCTCTGCTGAAATACAGTGCCATTAGAGCAGGGAATTCATGACTCTCATGGCTGTGAAGGAAGAAGGGTAGACATTTCTGAGGAGCAATCGAATCTACCCTAGATAAAGGTGCAGTGGAGGTTGGGTTCTGAAACTTAGAGTTTTAAAAAATCATGAACTCCTTATAGATGGTGATAAAACTAATTATTTAAAGTTTCAGATTTATGAATATGATTCCTGGCCTAATGATGGCATCATGTATACTACACTGAAATAACTCAGCTCTCCAACACCTGTTTGCCACTGTAGAGCATGGCAGCCTTATTGTCTACTTTTTGTATTTCGTGTGTGTGTGTGTGTGTGTGTGTGTGTGTGTGTGTAGTATTTATATATTTACAAATATATATATATGTATATATCTCCATCAACTTAGGAGGTGGAGGCAGGAGGATCGAAAGTTCAATGCCAGAGGCAGCCAGTGTAACATAGGGAAACTCTGTCTCAAAATAAAAAGCAAAAGGGCTAGGGGTACAACTCTGTGGTAGCACACTTGCAAAACATGTGTGAGGTCCTGGGTTCCAACCCCCAGTTTATAAAAAAGAGAGTCATGAAATGGTTATAATGGGGAAGTGAGATTTGGATAAATTCAGAAATCGCCATTTAATCCTTTTCCCTGGCAGCATAACATCTCAGGAGCTGAGTTAAGGTGTAAATCGACTCTTATTTTGTTTTTGTTTCTCTGTCACTGTGTCAAAGCATGTGCTTTTGTGTAGCGCTGCTGAGCGAAGCATGCTGCATAGAA
>VMDO01020489.1:21374-36876 GCA_007922755.1 Pedetes capensis | reverse complement strand
CTCAAAATTACAAGAAGGAAAAATCCTACTCAAAGGTCAGATCACATTAAAAGGGGGGGAGGGAAGATAAGAATGAGGTCAATATAAATGGACTAGAAATCGCATGTAATTGTTCTAACAAGATGGAAACAAAGACCACTACAGGAAAAGTTTCTATCTTAAACAGAAATGGAACCCAAGGACATATAGAAAAATACTAAAAAAAGTATAGATAAGTATAGAAAGTATAGATAGGTAAAAGATAGAGAAGACTTGGATGGGAAACTTAGATAGGAAGGGGGGAGGGGGGAAACATAGAGGAGGGTAAGGGGTAACCTATATGAATAATGCTTATCAAATTGCATGTATGAAAATTGTCACAACGAAAAGCATGTCAAAATGAATCACATTATGATGTACATTAAAAATTTCTAATTAAAAAAAATTGCAAAAAAAAAAAAAAAGAATATGGAGTCAGTCCACATATCCATTAACAGATGAAGGGATTTTTAAAATGTGGTGTATACACATAATGGAATATTATTTAGCCACAAAGAAGAATGAAATTCCATCATTTGCAGGAAAATGGATGGAACTGGAGATCAGGCTTTTAAGCAAAATAAGCCAGACTCAAAAAGACAACTATTGCATGTTTTCACTTATATATGGAAGCTAGGTCTACCTTAAGAGGAAAACATATTGTGTGTGTGCATGTACATAATAGTATGTATTTATGAATGGAAAACCCAAGAGGGAGGGGATTACTGGGAGAGAAAGGGGTATCACTTAAGGGGTAGTGAGGGAGAGAACAAATGCAAAGTACATGGTGCAATTGCATGAAAATCCCATAATCAAACTCATTATACTGTATGCAAATTAAATAATGGATGTAGTCACTTACTTTTAAAAATCATGTAGGGATTGCATGTAATTTGGCTATGGGAGTACCTTGAGGAGGAGTGTCTGGCCCATAGGAAGTGCAGCATCACTGAGGTTTCCTGGTTTTAGTCACATGTTTGACTTCTCAGGCTGTTGACTTAGCAGGAACTGTGGAGCAACCCTGCCTGCTTTCATGGGCATTCCTTTCACCCTGGTGATCCTAATGGAGGACATATGAGGCTCCCCAGCTAGGGAGATGGCCATCCTTCCCCACCCTCCACAGGTCCTGCTGTCAGTACCTAGCAAGTCTTCCTCAGAAGGTCTGGGCTTCTCCTCTCCTGCTGTATTGTTACAATTGCCTCCTCCCTGCTCTTTGCCATTCTGGCTGGAAACCTGAGAACTATCTGGGTTTCCCTAAGCCCATCAGATAATCCTTAATTACCTATAGGCAGAATGATTGGCTGAAAATTACGAATCCTAAGGATAGTTTTGGGAGAAGGACCCGGCAACCCACTCCCAAAAATCAATCCACCGTTGAAAACCCTATGAATAGCAGAGAAACACTGACAAAGTGTTTCACTTGTTGTACATAGGGTCACTATGAGTCGGATACTGACTTGATGGCACCTAACAACAACAACAACAACAACAACAACAAGGATAGTTTAGGGCAAATTGCTGCCTTACCAGATAGCAATAAGGGACAGCAGCACCAATACCTTCACCCCTTCCCAAGGGGGGTCTCAGCCCCATGTCAAGTTGGTGGGTGTTAGGGTAGGAAGCTCCTAGCACTGCCCTGTCCAGCTCTGCAGGGCCAGTTCTAGCTAACACTCTTGCTTAGCTCAGGCCCTCATCCTCTCCTGCTGTATTGTTACAATTGCCTCCTCACTGCTCTCTCTGCCTCCAGACTTTCCCCTTAGATCCAGCTTCACTCCAGTTCCAGGTCTCTTCTCATTGTCCCCCAAGATGGTCAGCACCCTCCAGGCTACTCTGAGCCCCTCACTTTCCTTCTTTGTCCCGGGAAGTTCTTCTCTCCCCTTAGATCAATAAAGAAGTTGGTATTTTACAACTGTAGAAAACTGAAGGAAAACCAAACACAGTCCAAATGGAAAATAATGAAATGGAAAATAATGAAAAGGCCAGGCAAGGCACATTCTACTTGTTTAGCACATATTCTTCATCCAAGAGCTCCCAAAGCTGCACCTCAATCCACCTGCCTGGCTCACCTTGGCTGATACAGGTTTGGATTCAAGTCCAGGTTGGGCCTGGCCCAAAGATTCCCAACCCCTCCAAGAAGTGACTTTCCAGGCTCTATTCCTTGAGGCCTCTCTTCATACCTGGTTGGACTGCTCTGGATCATCCAAGTCTCTCTAGCCACTGGTGGTCCCTGCCCCACAACCTGCAAATGCTCATGCACTCCCTGAGATCCAGGCAATTATATCACTGCCCATCACCCACCAGAGAGGTTTCTAGGACTTTAGGAAACCTATCCTTAAGCCCAACACAGATCTGAAGGAGCTGGTCGCCATGGTGAAAAAGGAAGCCAGCACTTCCTGGGGACTGACTGTGATTCAGGCTCTGTGGTTCCCATGGTGGCAGACATTATTCCATTGAATTCTAACAATCCTTTGAATTTCACAGATGGTTAAATAGCCCTGGGAATTACTTGAAGAGGGAGAACCAGCATCCAAAACTGGTTCCTGCAAATGTCAACCCCTTGTTTTACCACTCATTTTCTCAGGACCTGACTTCTTGGTGGTCTGGAGTACTTTGGTAAGGAGCATGAAGCCACAGCTGGGCTCAATGGGGAGAGAACCTTGATGAATTGGAGATGGTGGCAGGAGGGTCACTGGAGGGAGTGACAAGCTCCACAGATGCCATGTTTGCCACCCATGGGCAGAGCCATTGTGATGGCTGTATGTGCTTAGTGGCAGGTACCATTGTTCTAAGAACCTCTCTGCCTCATGTTAAGCTCCTACTGCCTGGGGGATTGTGCTTCTCCCTAACCAGGATTCAAAGCCTTAGCTTTGCTGCTTCTAACCATAAAACTTTAGGCAAGTTATTTAGCCTCATTGGGCCTCAGTTGCCTTGTTGGTAAAAATGCAGCTAAATATAATGCTTTCTCATAAAGTTTTACTAAGTAAGCATTGCCAATGCTTGTAGAGCACATGGTCCACTGCCTTACACAGAATAGGCCTGTGCCAAGTGTTAATAGTTGCTGATGTTAGCCATCATTCCACGTGGTCCTTCAAGGGCTATTGGATTGGTGACATCCAATTCTAGGTCTGTGTTTTCCTTGAAGTCCCATTACTCGTCACTCTACTATTAGACATTTCAAATTCTCCCTATGGACTCCTCCCTTGTTAATGAGATTACTTGTCTTGATTGTTTCATTAAGCTCTTTTTCACAGAGTGGTTGGTAAACACCCAGTAGAATGTGGAAGCTAATTATCATCTTAATTGGAGAAGATGAACTGGTACATAATATATGTGATTTAATTATCAGGGAAAACCTTATAAACTTTAACAAGAAATCAAAACTCATAAACAAAGGTTCTGAAGTTTCTGGGAAGGTAATTCCCAAGCTTTGGAGGCAATAGAGTTGACCTCTGGCACTTTGACATAGCAAGTTGCTGCCCCTTTCCTTTGCCTGGACCAGAAAACTAGAGCACAATCCTTTCAATGGAAAGAATAGATCCAGTATTTCCTTTGCATATTATGTTAAACATTTCTCTCTCCTCTCGCTTTCTCTCTCTCTCTCTCTCTCTCTCTCTCTCTCTCTCTCTCTCTCTCTCTCCAGTTTTCCTCTCACTTCACCAAGGTATATATTAAGCATTTTTTCAATTAGTGTACACAAATGAGCTCTATTATGACACTTTCATAAATGTGCTTTGCTCATATTCCTTCTCCATTAACCTCTATTAAGCAATTCTTCTCTAGTGAGGTTGTTGTTGTTATGTACCATTGAGTCAGTGTCCGACTTACAGCGGCTCTACATACAACAGGAAAAACAGTATTGTTAGTGCTTCTCTGCTATTCATAGGGTTTTCAATGGCTGGGTGTTTTTTGGGAGTGAGTTGCCAAGTCCTTCTCCCAAGCCTATAGCTTCTGGTGTTTCCAGGCAGTCTTTCATCCAAGGAGTAACCAGGCCCAACCCTGCTTAGCTTCCAAGATCTGATGGGATGGGATACCACAGTGATAGGGCTGCAGGCTCTAGTGAGGAAGGGTTGTGTAATCTTCCAAGCACATCTGTTGTTTTCCCCACCTGGGAGAGTCTTAGGAATTACTAAATCCATTTCCAGGGTGCTCTCCTGGCCTTAGATTCTCCTTCCAGAAGGTCCTGGAATGCTTTCTCCAGCTGGCTCAGGCACGCCTCCCACCCAAGCTGTCTTGCTCCTTGGCTGACTTCTCCTCTCCTGGGGCCTTGGACTTGCTCTACTGTGATGTAAGATGCCACCTCTCTGACAAGTGAGCCTTCCCATTCCTGCAGACCCTTGATGAGTGGCTTCTCATCTCAGCTCCCCTGAGCCTTGCCTCTCTCCCTAGGATGCTGTTTCCCCCGCAGAACTTGCTGTTCCCTCCTCAACACAGTAGTGTCTCCATCCAGAGCTGGGGATCACATCCCCTCTGCTGCCAGATGCTGCTTTCAGACATTTCACCTCCCCTCCCCAGTATGGCCCATATCACCCTCCCCATCCCTGTCTTCCCCACAGGATGTCTTCCCCTAGGATGTCTTCACTTCACTGAGGACTCTGATCCTGACTCTTAGTCTCCTGCTCTATCCCCAGTCCTGCTTTCAGCCTGGGTGATTTCACTGCCAACCCCTGGGCCTCTGCACTGTTCTCCCAAGCACCTGCTACCTTCACCTGCGGTCTGCTCCTCTAGTCACAGCCACAGCCTGAACCTGGTCAGTACCTCGGACAGCTCCACAGCTGAGCTCTTAAATTCAAATGCCCTAGTCTAACTTCAACCCCTGGGCTGAGATTTAGCTCAGTTGGTAGAGCACTGCTCTGCACTCTCTGAAATCCAGATTTGATTCCCAGCACCCCAAGAATTGTAGAAGGATGTGGCAATCTACTTCCAAGGCAATCCCGGAAACAGTCATTGAAAACCCTATGATTCGGACATGACTCGAGGGCACCTTACGACAACTTCAACCCCTTATTTATTATCCCTACTGTTGCCTGTAGTCCAGCTCATCTTCGGCCTTGTCAGCCCCTTCTTGTTCTCTGCACTGCCACCACCCTTGCAGGCCCGACTTCCCTTTCAACTTTCTCCATCTAGCTTGGACCCAGTGGTTTATCATCTAAATTACCTTCCTGCCAAAATTTTACTCTCTTGCCATTCCAAACTATTATTAACCCATAATTCTTTCTTCCTCCCTCTCTTCATTATGGTTCACTGCAACCCAAGTACTTTTTGCTGCTTTATGGCTGTTGAGGTTTAGATTTCCATGTGACTTGGTTTGGAGAGTGGAGTGTGGGCGGCAGTGATAACGTGCTAGTTCTGAGCGAAGGCCTTGGGAGACCTCACATCCTCCTCTTCACCCTTTACTGACACCATGAGAAGAAAGTGGTCTGTCTAGCTTTCTGGTCCAAGGAGGGTAGAAGTCACACAAAGCAGACCAGACACACAGAACTGCAACATGATGCACAGCCACGCAGCCAACCTGCAGACGCATGAGTTGGTTAATTGTTACTGAGATTGGAGGTGGTTTATTACACAACATTATTGCAGCAATCCCTATCTAACACGGTCTCCCACCTCTTAATCTTTTTCCTTTCTTCTATATCTTTCTCATCAATATTTAAGTCTTATACTAATGTGTAAGTCTCTCTCATCTTACAAAACAAATCCTCCATCGCCTCTGTGCTCTCTTCTAGATGCTTCCCTGTGGGGCATCGCCCTGGCACTGGACTTGCTCTGGCCATGAGTGGGAACCAGCTGCTGAAGACCCATCGTCTGGTGAGGGGGAGCTAAGCACCGGAGAACCACGCCACCCGGAAAGGAGGCTTATGCCCATGGCTGCTCTGAGAAGCCTTGAAAAAGGCAGGCTCAGAGGCTTATGCCCATGGCGGCTCCTTGCTTCTTTCTTCCCAGTGAAGACACCAACTCCAAGTACTCTGCTCCAACAGCTCTTTATTGTTTCATCTGTCCCGGTCGATGTAATGGCCCCAGACTGCTCCATGTACCGCCCTTATATACTCTCCAGGGGCTGGCTGGGGACCAATCAGAGGCAGTCACCCCATATGGGTCTTGGCCAATCAGGGGGGATATGCAAATTTGGTTTTGTAAAGGTAGCCAATCAGGGATGGTTCCCAAATGGTCCAATCAGGAACTGTTTGGTGGTTTGGAAATAGCCAATTGGTGTCGAGGGGTCTGAGGAGAGGGATTGGACACCAGCACCATCTTTGGGAGCTCCATGACCTGGAGTTCCTGGATGTAGGGCAAAGGTGATTCCCCAGGAACAAGCCTCAGACCTCCAAGCGGGCCTAGATAGGCCCTGGGGTGAACTGCCTCTCTGAGGAGTGTCCTACACTGCCCTTCCCTTCTGTGTTCTTGGGGAAGAATCTTGAGAGAAGTATCTGCTTTCACTGTCTCCAGGACTTACCTTTAATTCTTGCCCTATCTTCACCCAGGCTGATTGTGCTCCCCCACTTCCCTGAGCTGTGCTTCCCAGGCTTCCCATTTATTCCACAAATGCTTACTGAGCACCTACTCTGTGCTCTGGCTGGGCATTGGGGATGCAAATATAAAAAGACAGTCATGAGCCCTGGCAGCCTCATGGGGCCTATGGATAAGTACTCAGCCTATGATAACCCAGTGTGCACAGGATAGAAAAGTGCACAGGTGAGGGTACACAACCCCCGCTGGGAGGTCAGGGAAGCATCCTTATAGAAAGTGATATCAGGTTTGATAAAGAAAGAATGTACTTAGCCAGGCAAAAACAGGAGAAAGTCCCAACTAGTTGAAGAAAAAAAAGGTGCTGTTTCAAAGACACAAATCCCATCAAATCACTCTCATGCTTGAAGCCCCCAAAAGTTTACAATTTTCATATCCATGCAGCTGCAAAAGAGAATGTTCTTGTTCACCATTTTATCCCTAGTAGGTGTACAGTTGGGCTGGGATTTAGCTCAGTTGGTAGAGCACTGCTCTGCAGTCTCTGAGGTCCTAAGTTTGATTCCCAGCATGGCAAAAATGGGAGAAGGATGTGGAAATCCACTCCCTAGGCAATACTGAAACAGTCAGCCATTGAAAACCCTGAGGGTCACTATAAGTCGGACACGACTCCACAGTATCTAACAACAACAACAGGCGTATTGTTGCCTGTAGCCATACCACTGTGGTGTCCAATCAGATCTTAGAACCTAAGCAGGGTCAGGCTTGGTTAGTACTTGGATGGGAGACTGCCTGGGAACACCAGGTGCTGTAGGCTTGGGAGAAGGACCCAGCAACCCACTCCCAAAAAACCATCAGCCATTGAGAACCCTATGAATAACAGAGAAGCATTAACAATAGTGTTTCATCTGTTGTCCGTAGGGTCACTATGAGTTGGACACAGACTCAACAGCACCTAACAACAAGTATATAGTAGGAATTTGATAAATATTTGACCAAACCAAAATTAACAAGATGCTCATGGGAGAAACATTAAAAGCATGAAACAATGTTAGTTGCTAAGTTCCTTAGACAATTACCGATCATTGTTATAACAAAATTAGTATTTGTGTGATCTCTAGTGCAGTGTGGGTTGCATAGATGGCGCTTAATAAATGCTCGTTGAATACATGTAGCATTTAGTAATCTGAGGCACTGACAATATCCTGCAATCTCATATCCTATAAAACAGGCTCAGTGAAAGAAAAAAATGATGCTCTTAAAGAGTGAGTCGATTTCAACAAGACCACAATCATCATTGTTGTTAGGTGCCCTCAAATTGGGTCCAACTCACAGTGACCCTCTTAGGGTTTCCAAAGGCTGACTATTTCAGGATTGTTTTCAGGAGTGGATGCCACCCCTTCTCCCATTTTTGTAGTGCTGGGGATCAAACCCCGGTCCTCAGAGAGTGCAGAGCAGTCGCTCTACCAACTGAGCTAAACACTAGCCCGAGATGAAAATAAAGAACCAAAAAGGTGGTAAAACCAGAATAGGAGATCTCTGTGAGAAGGCAGTGTTGCCTGAGGTCTGACCACTGCTGCATGTGACTGGAAAAGGCAGCATGTGTGGGGGGTGGACACAGTCTGAATGACCATGCAGTTTGTTGAAGCCTGTAAATGTTAAAACGGACATTCTGTATCAGTTGCATTTACACTGACTTCTCCTTCTCAGCCTTGGATAATTTCTTCATGCTCAAGGGAGAGACTCAGATTTTCCTGGCACTAAAATTTTGAGCTTACATTTCAGTGATTTTATGGCTTGGAACTTTCACTTCTTCTTTATTATCCAAGAAGCACTTGCACACAGACAAACTGTAGAAGAAATTACAGTTGAACAAAAAGGAAAGAATAAAATTCACCTTCATCCCCAGCACCTAGAGGTAACTGTGGTTAACTTATCGGTATATATTTTCCCAGAATCTTTGAATAATTTTTAAAATAAAAATAAGAATATAGGGTACACATAATTTTGTATCTTGGTTTTTTATTTGACAGTACAACACTGAACATCTTTTTAGGCTGATAAATCATTTCTCACGCCATCGTTTTTATAGCCATGCACTGTTCTATTCAACTGGTGCTTCTGATGATGATCTATTGTTTGACATCTAAGTTGTCTTCAAGCTTCAGATGTCGTAACCATAAATGATGCTTTAGGGAATCTCTGCATGAATCCTGAATCACTCCCTTGAGCCCCTTGCCTCCCTTTTCAGCTTCCCCTCCCTATCATCTGCTCACTCTTGCTCATCTTTCTAGCCAAACTGAGCCTCCTAGGGCTCCTTCAACATGCCATGCTCTCTTGGCCTTTGCTTTGGTGTGCACTCTGCTCACTGCCTAGAATGTGCTCCTGCAACCTGCAGTGGCAGGCATTTCTAATTCCCGCTCACCTTTCAGATCTCAGCTGAGACATCACATCCTCAGATGAGTGTTCCCTGACAACTATCATCCCCACAGACTGGCTTAGCCGTCCCTCTCATGTTGGCCACCGTTACCTACTCTTCAATCAGGAATCAGGTACATTGTCACGTCCTGTGGACCTGTCTCTCCCCTTCCCTAAGTTGTAATGTCCATAATGATAGAGACAATGTCTGCCTTGGTCAACATACCTGGAATACTGCCAGCACATAGCCATTACTCTATAAATATCTATTGAACAATCAATGAATAAATTCCAAGAAAATGAAACTGCTGGATCAAAGGTATGTGTTATACATATTGCCAACCTGCCCCCTTCGAAAGGCCTTACCAGTTCACTTTTACTCTGACAGTGTGTAAGCATACTCATTTCCTCACATCTTCAGTTGTTGGTGTTGTTAGGTGCCACTGAGTCAGGTCTGGCTCAGAGCCACCCTAGGTACAACAGAACGAAACTCTCTGACACTGTGCCATGCCCAGCACTATTGTCAGTGCTTCTCTGCTATTCATAGGGTTTTCAATGGTGGATTGTTTTGGGAGTAGGCTGCCAGATCCTTCTCCCTATGCTGTACCACCTAGTATTCCCAAGTAGTCTCCCATCCAAGGTCTAACAAGGTTGACCCTGCTTAGCTTCCAAGATCAGGTGGGATGGGAGGCCAGGGTGCTATGGCTACAGACACATCCTCAGTGTGAATTCTCACCAGCTGATCCCATTTGCCTCTGTGACTTCCGTGGACTGAGAACTTCTCCTTAGGCTACTTTTTTTTCTTTTTTCTTTTTTTTGAACCCAGGGCCTTGTGCCTGCATGCTTTGCAAGTGCTGGACCACTGAGCTGTGCCCCCAACCCATTTTTTTTAACTTTTTGAGACAGGGTCTCACTAAGTTACACAGACTGCTTAGGCTCATATTTTTTAAGGCTTGTGCCAAGGATATCAATCTACTTCAGTTAGGCTTACAGAGAGGCTGTGAATATTATTATTTTTTGTCTTGCAAAAAATTCTGAAAAATCTCTTCTCTCCACAGGGCTTTGTTTAGGGAGCCCTGACTAGACTGATGTGCAGTGGCTATGGAGGCATCCTGACACATGGGGTATAAAAACAAAAGTTAGTATTTTCCAATCGCTGCTTCCAGCAGTGTTCTGCCAAATGCCTTTTCCCCACCACTTAATGATATTTTGGGCATAAGTGAACGTTTCCATCACTTCCAGTTATTCAAAATTCAGTCTAGTCAGTTTAAAACTCAAACTTTGTATTTAATTCAAAGCTTTTCCTGCTCCATCCCACAGCCCATGAAGACTGTGGCTCCAGGGGATCTGGAGGCTCTATGGTGTCTTCTTTCACTTCTCCCCAACCTCCCTCTCCAGGGTGTAGCTGTTCTAGGATGGGGGGCAGGAAGAAAGAATGGGAAGTGGGAGGTGACTGAGCCTGGGGAAGATCAGTGGTCATGAAGAGGAATCTCTGGTTTGGGTCTAGTTCCATCTTGTTCTATGGGAGGTTAGTGGACTCTACCAAAGTGGTCTTTTTTTGGAGCAATATTCAACTCACCCCGGGTTCCCTTTTATACAAGAACGTACCAGAGGAGCTGGCAATGTCCTCTCCAACACAACTGTGGCCTCACCCTGCCTGGGTGGATTTCTTCTCACTTGTTCTGGCAACCAGCTGGACATGCCCCAGCTACTGTCCTTCCCCATCTCATGTCCCTGGGGATCCACAGGAAGGGTGTTGACTTCCTGTCTGTGCTCCAGGGGCTAAGGTGGGATGGAGCACCTCCAGTCCTTCTTCCCAAGCTCTCCATAGTGTCTTCCTCTGCTGGCATGGACCACATCCACAGGCTCTTGCTGAAATCTCTAGGACACAAGTGACCACTGATTTCTGTGACCTTTTGTGTCTCCACAAAGAGATAAAGGACTTGACCTTCACCACAAACACTGCAAGGTTAACAGTTCAGATGCCATCTCCCCACATGACTCCCCATCCTCACCTTATGTAAAGGAAAGTGGAGGGACAGAGGTCAGAACAGAATGTGGGTTGAAGGTGGCAGGTTGATTCTGCAGCCTGTGGTTTACAAACCACATTGCCAGGATGTCCTGGCTCTGCTGCTGGGCAGCTCTCTTCAGAATACAGGTTTCGTCAGTGTCTACTCTGCCTCTGCCATAGTTCTGAGGCACCAGAATAATCCCCTCCACATTTTGCTGTAGATGTGGCTGTCATGGTCCTCAATAGTATTTTTATAATTGCAGAAATCGATTGTATATGGCTATTTCTTGTAGCAGATCTGGATAAAAGCCGGGGGTGGGACCAGGCAATTTGGAATTAAAGGGAAAATGTCCAGATAAAGCAGGAGAGACAGAGCCCAGGGCCCTGTGGGGTAGGAGTAGGGGAGGGGTAAGAGTGGATGATTAGGGGAGATGGCACTCTTGTGCCTCCAGGGAATGGGAGGGTCAGGAGACCTCTCTGTTCAGCCTTGTCCGTTGTCAGGGGCAATCTGACATCACATGCACAGCAAAGAAGGAGAAAAGGACCCTAGTGAAACCCTATCACCCTGCCTCAGCCCTCCAAATGCAAATGTCACATCCAATTGAGGGAAACTCTGGCTGAAGCTCCTTCCTCCCCACTGACCATAATAGCTCATGTGGTCACTTCCCATGTTGTTGTTGTTAGGTGCTGTCGAGTCAGTATCCGACTCATAGTGACCCTCATAGGGTTTTCAATGGCTGACTGTTTCGGGATTGCCTTGGGAGTGGGTTGCCACGTCCTTCTCCCATTTTTGAGGTGCTGGGAATCGAACTTGGGACCTCAGAGACTGCAGAGCGGCGCTGTACCAACTGAGCTAAATCCCAGCCCTAACTTCCCATAGTCTGAGCAATTATAGCTGATTGGGTGGGTGCTGAATGACCGTGGGTTGGGGAAGAGACAGCCAAGGATCATTTCTAGCCCCAGGTATCCCTGAGAAGAGAAAGCTTGGATGGGGTCTTACAGAATCAATTACAGTGAGAAGGCCCTTTCTTCCCTCCCAGCTCTCTGGTATATTCTATTGAAATAAGACCTTCACTGTTGCAATCGCAGTCAGAGTATTAGGAGCCTTGGGATTTATTAGTCTTGGCTTTAGCAACATTGATTTCTTGTTTAGTAATTAGCTTACCAGAGTCCTTGATAGCATAATCTCTCCATTTACATAATTAAGACATAAATCTTGAGCTTGGCTAGTAGCCAGCGCACTGGGACAGGACACCAAGGGCAGCAGATGCCTGACAGCTTGTGAGTCCCAGAATTGCATTCACACCAGCTGATCCCTTTTGCCTCTGTGACTTTTGTGGGCTGAGAACTTCTCCTGAGCCACATATTTTTGAAGGCTTGCGCCAAGGAGATCCATCTACTTAATCTAGGCTTACAGAGAGGCTGTGATTTTATTTATTTATTCATTTATTTGTTTGTTTGATTGTTTGTTTTTTAAGATAGGTTCTTGCTGTGTAGGCCAGGCCATCCTGAAACTTCCTATGTAGATCAGGCTGGCCTCAAATTTACAGCAATCCTCCTGCCTCAGCCTCCTGCTGGGATTACAGGCATGCACCACCATGCCCTGCAGCTGTGATTAAAAAAAAAACAAAAACAAAAACAAAAAAACACTCACAATTTCTTATTCCTTCAGAAGGTAGAGTCTAATTCCCCTTCCTTTTAATGTGAATCAGAGTCACCTATTGCTTCTGAAAAAATAGAATATGGCAAAAATGACGTTTTGTGATTTCAAAGCTAGTTCAAAAGACATTGCCCCCCCCCCCTCTATTTGTTCTGGGGAAACTTGACTGTCATCATGTTGTGATGATACTCAAGTAGCCTGTGGAAAACCTACACTGGGTGGAAACTGAGGTCTCCCACCAGCTACCAGCACCCAGTCCCCAGCCCCACATGAGTGCTGTGGTTGTGGATGCTGTAGCTCAAGCTAAGGTTTCAGATGACTGCAGCCCTAGCTACCATCTTCACTGTAACCTCACAAGATACTCCAAGAAAGAACCGTCCAGCAAGCTGCCCCCAAATTACTGACCATAGCAACTGTGAGATAATAAATATTCATTATTGCTTTAAGCCACCAAATTTTGAGGTAGCTTGTTACACATAATCAATAACTAATATAGAGGACGTTATTCTTTCCAATGCTGTTTCTTTGAGAAAGTAGTCTGATGTCAAGACAACTAAAAATGTTCATTCTTGAGCCAATTCCTCTTGTAAGAATTTGTCTCATAAATTCATATTTAAAATATAAATGCACACAAAAATTTGCAAAATGCTTGTATAAATGTGTTCATTGCAGCATCCTCTAGAATAGTAAAGACAGAAAGCAATGAACGTTTTCATCAATTGTTGTTGTTGTTAGGTGCCATTGAGTCGGTATCCGACTCATAGTGACCCTCTGTACCACAGGGGAAACACTATTGTCAGTGTTCTGCTGTGCATAGGGTTTTCAATGGCAGATTGATTTTTGGGAGGGGGTTGCCAGGTCCTTCTCCCAAGCCTATAGCTTCTGGTGTTCCCAGGCGGTCTCCCATCCAGGTACTAACCAGGCCCAACCCTGCTTAGCTTCTGAGATCTGACGGGATCCGATGCCATAGGGCTACAGCTGCAGACTTTTCATCAATAGAGTTCCATTAAATGAATTATGGAGAAAAGCTGAACAATACCATGTCGACATTAAAGAAATGGAATTAGTGGTAAAAATAAAATTCCTGCATGTAAAACCCTAATCCCAGATTTTTTAACTAGCAACTTTACCAGCAATTTATGGAAAAAAGATTCAAGTCTTTATACAAACAATCACGAGGAGAAAAAAAAAGTGTAATACTTCCCAACTCAAGCATATCTTTAATTCCAAAATCTGATAGAAATAAATTTAAAAAGGAAAATTGTAAGTAAATCTGATGCATTAACATAGATGTAAATTTTTTCAAAAAAAATTTAGAAATCATCTCCAACAATTTATAGCAAGATAGTTCACAAAAGACTTGAATTTAAGGCAGAAACGCAACACTAATTCAACATTGGAAAAATCAAAGTAATTTACCTTATTAATAGGATAAGGAGAAAATCATATTATGGTAACAATAGATGCAGAAAATCACTTGATAAAATGCAACACTTGTTTTAATGAAAAAATCACCTAGCTGAATAGAAATAGAATGTTTTTTTAAGGTGGTAGAGAGCTGCTATGAAAGCTAATATTAATAACAGCAGTCTGCCATGGTTACTGGAGATCTCCTGTGCATTAAGCCAAGAAAAATAAATATGAAGTACAAAGATTAGAAAGGAGAAATAAAACTGTCATTATTCACTGACAAAATTATTGTAAATATAGAAAACCCAAAAGAATTTACAGTTAAACTATCAGCATTAGTAAGAGACTTTAGCAAATTTGCTGGATATAAAATTGTTATTGTTTTGAAAAATAATATTCTTACATATCAGCCACTAGCAGAAATACATTTTATGAAAGATATCTTTCCTAATTGAATCAAAAACCAGCACCGAGGGATCCAGCTGTCTTCCATTAAGTCAGACATTAAAAAGTTTTGCAAAAATGTAAAACAATGTCAGAAATCTCTGCACCTTGAGTCTTCAAATTACCTTTGGGAGAATTAGTGTCTTGACAATATTGAGATTTCTAATCTATGAATGGAGTGTAGCTTCACTGAAGTCTTTTCAGCATCTTTCAATGAAGCTATAGAACTTTCCCTGTAGAAGTCTCATCCTTCTTAGATACTTTCTAGATACTTTGTGCTTTTTGATGCTACACAGTCTATTTTTTTAAATGTCCTCCAGGACCAAGATTCAATACAATTAATTTTTCCTTTGTACTAAAAGACATCCTGAAGTGAAACTATTTTAAAAACTGTGACACATTGTGATGAATAATAAAATGACTAATAGTACAGCTTGGTGGAGACACGTTTTTTTCCCCCCAGGATTGCTAAAGAGATAGAAGGCAAGCCTAGAGATGCTGGTGATGATCTTGCTTCTGCATAGGCAGTACCTGCCTGTGTATGATGTTAGCAGACAGGAAACCTAAGCTGCAAGAATATCCTGGTGATATCAGTTGAGCATTTGGGACAGACCTGTCTAACTCTACCTCCTAAGCTTTCCATATCTCAGGCAAATTCTGGCTTTCTTTTTTTTTTTTTTTGGACATTTTTAATGTACACCTTAATGTGATTCATTCTGACATACAAATTCTGGCTTTTGATTAAGTTTGGTTTAGTTGGGTTCCTGTCACTTGCAATAGTTGTCTTGACTAAACTGTTGGCAAAATTAGAGAAAAATTAAAAGAAGACTATGAAAGGGAAACAAGTAATAAGAGTAAAATACTCTAGAGGTATAATATGATATGTAGTATACTACATGTGAATGGGCTAAATTTCTCTTTTTAACTATAGAGATTTTAAGATTTAGTTTAAAAATAAATGCAGTTAAATTTTTATTAACAAATAAATATATAGAATACATGGTAACAAAAGTTTGAAATGATTGAAAATAAAAAACTATGCTCACAGAAATTTTCATAGTCTTAACCTTCCCCTTTTATTA
>VMDO01020489.1:0-21274 GCA_007922755.1 Pedetes capensis | reverse complement strand
TTTACATTAATGTGATAGAAAACAAAAAAAATTAAGAGTGAACAAAGTAAAAGAAAATGTTTTTGAGAAAAAAATTATAAAAAGTTTTCCTCTGCATAGACTGATTATAAAGAAAAAGTACATAATATTGAAAAGAAAAAGAGGAGACAACCACAGATGCAATATGAGCGATGCTCAAAAAATAAAGTGAATGTTTAAATTTAAAAAACTTTATGATAGTAAAAGACACATTGCCATTAATCCTCCCAAAATACTTCCCCTGGCATTAAACATGTTTATCTCATTGTTCTTGCCACTTTCTGGTGCAGTTCTGGAAGTCCTCCTTTTGTGAGTGTCTTTAGTTGCTCTGTCATGGCTTTTGATGTCCTGAACTGATTGAAAATGTTTACCTTTCACGGTTATTTTGACTTTGGGGAAGATCAAGAAGTCTTACATGCCAGAGCCAGTGAACAAAGTGGATGAAGACATTGTTTATGTTTGACAGAAATTGCCAAAACAAAAGCGATGTGAGGCAAGAAGCCCTGTTGTGATGGAGAAGGAAACCAAAGACCCCCACAGAAGAGATCTTCCGGACCTACTTCAGAGAATGGCAAGAGCTATGTGATAAGTTTGATTGAAGCCAGGGGAAGTATTTGGAGGGAAATTAATAGCAAAATGTCTTTTATTATAATAATTTTTTAAAATTTAAACATTTACCATATTTTTTATCACATCTCATGTCTACAACAAATGAATATCATGTGCAATAAACTTTAAATTCTAAAGGAAATTGCCTGCAGCTGCAGCCCTGTGGCATCCGATCCCTGTCAGATCTCGGAAGCTAAGCAGGGTCGGGCCTGGTTAGTACCTGGATGGGAGACCGCCTGGGAACACCAGAAGCTGCAGGCTTGGGAGAAGGACCTGGCAACCCCCTCCCAAAAATCACTCTGCCATTGAAAACCCTATGAACAGCAGAGAAGCACTGACAATAGTGTTTCCCCTGTTGTACAGAGGGTCACTATGAGTCAGATACTGACTTGATGGCACCTAACAACAAAGGAAATTTTTTTTTCTTTTACCAAAGAATAATTACCAGAATTGGCCCAAGGAGAAAACCTCCTCATCTTTTCAATTTATTTTATAAGTAATAAGGTTAGTTTGGGCTGGGGGAAGGATGTGGTAATCCACTTCCAAAGCAACCCCAAAATAATCAGCCATTGAAAGCCCTATAAGCATCTCCATGAGTCGGACCCAACTTGATGGCACCTAACAATAACAACAAGGCTAGTTTAACTTAATACCAGAATCTCACAGGGCAAAATATTAAAACATTGATGCATTTCACTTATATAGAAAGAATAAAAGCTATAATAGGAAATAAAACCTTCCCATGATACAATAGACTAGACCATCAAAACCAAGTTGGGATTATTCCATGAATATTAATATAGGTTCAACATCAAGAAATCTACAACTTAATTTATAGCTTCAACTAATCAAGAGAAAAAAAAAACAAGCAGTTGTAAGAAAAGATTCAGAAAAGACATTTGATGAAAATTTACTTCTATTACTAATTAAAATGCTCCATAAAATAAGAGTAAAGGAATTGAAACACAATAAAGAATTTTTACTGAAAGCAATTACAAAGTGTCATGCTGTGGGGCTTGTGTGTTGTTATGATACTGAAAGCTATGATGCTGGTATATCAGATACCAACAGAATCACCTATGGTGGATAGGTTTCAGCTGAGCTTCCAGACTAAGACCAGGGAGAAGGACACAGCAGCCCACTCCCAAAACAACTATTGTTGTTGTTAGGTGCAGTGGAGTCAGTGTCTGACTCACAGCAACTCTATGTACAATAGGTGAAACACTATTGTCAGTGCTTCTCTGCTATTCATAGGATTTTCAATGGCAGATTGATTTTTGGGAGTGGGTTGCTGGGTCCTTCTCCCAAGTCTGCAGTATCTGGTGTTCCTGGTGGTCTCCCATCTAAGTACTAACCAAGCCCAACCCTGCTTAGCTTCCTAGATATGATGGGATCTAGTAGCACAGAAGCACAATCAAATATAGTGTTGGAAAAGGAGCCCCCCAGGCTGGATGACATTCAAGAAATGACTGAGGAAGAGTTGCCTCCTCCAAGTAGAGTCAACCTTAATGACAAGAAGAGAGTAAATCCCAATGGGACCTCCATTTGCTGATATGGGGCTCATTAAGTCATACAGATTGCCCTTGGCCTTGAACTTGTGATCCTCCTGTTTCCATCTCCTGGGTCACTGGAATTATAGGTGTGCACCATGGTGCCCAGCTGTATTAAAAGTTTTTAAATTACACGTACATGGGGAGTGAGGGCAGGATTTATTTGGAAAGAGGCATGAAAACTTTCTGGAATGAGGGTAATGTTCTCTATCTTGACAGAAGTTTAAGTTACACCACTGTTTGCATTGGTCAAAACTCCCAATGTTTACTTCAGGTATAAGAATTGTGTTGTATGTACATCTTACATCAAAATTTAAAATTTTGTAAATGTAGAAGTCTGAAATGTTTAAAGGGCCGTGTACTGATGTCTGAAATTTACCCTGGAGTGTATGACAAAATAAGTTGGTATAACAAACTTGTGATGTGTATGCATGTTTTGGTTGTTATTCATGTTACTGGTTCATAACTCCCTCCCCAGGGCATGCCAGAGAGGCTAGAATTTCTCTTGCCCAAGGTGGGTTATAGGTAGGTTATCTTTCCCTGCCTTTCTGGGTGGATTGTTGTTGTTGTTAGGTGCCACCGAGTCAAGTCTGACTCATAGCGTCCCTCATAGGATTTTCAATGGCTGTTTCAGGATTTCCTTGGGAGTGGGTTGCTACATCCTTCTCCCATTTTGCGGTGCTGGGAATCAAATTCAGGACCTCAGAGACTGCAGAGCAGCACTCTACCAACTGAGCTAAATCCCAGCCCTTCTGTGTGGAAGGTGGCCATAAAGACAAATGTCTAATTTGTCTGGTAGGAGATCATTTTAGAAGTAGTCTTGGAATGCTGCACACAGAGGCCCAGGAAAATGTGAACAGAAAGTCCTTGCTTGGTTTCCTGGCTCAGTCCATTATCATTAAATTATACTCTTTTCATCAAATCACATTTTACCTGGTTGTCCATCCTTCAGTCATGCTTATACAATGAAGCACCCATAAAAACTCCAAATTCTGAGTTTGGAGATCTTCCAGATAGCTGGACAGGGAGAGGTTCCTGGAGGGTGGCTCACTGGGGAAGGCACACAAGCTTCCCATCCTTTCCCATATGCCCTGCCTTATGCATCTCTTCATCTGTGGCCTGTGTGGTCGTCTTCATAATAAACCAATACATTTCAGTGTTTCCCTGAACTCACTGAGCTGCTAGAACTAACCAAAGGAAGAGATTGTGGCTTGTGTTTGTCAGCTGTCCATGGCTGTAACAAAATACACGAGATAATTAACTTTAAAAGAAGGAAGGTTTATTTTGGCTCAAGTTTTGAAAGTTTCAGTTTATGGTTACTTGGCCCTTTCTTGGCCTGTGGCAAGGCAGAAAATAATGACAGGAGGGCATGCCAAAGGAAGCTGTTCTCTTCAAGGCAGAAAAGAGAAAAAAGAGAAATGGAGCCAGGATCCCTCTTTCCACTAGGCCCCATTTCTTAAAGCTTCTACAATCTCCCAATAGTGCAAAGCTGAGGACCAAGACTTTAAACCATAGACTTTTGGAGAACATTCCAGACTGAAACTGTAATCTGAGAAACTGGTTTATATCTGGTTCATCAGAAGCACAAGCAAACAACCTGGGGATTGCAATTGGTATCTGAAGTGGGTGGGGGCACTCTTGGGGACTGAGCCCTTAGCCTGAGGGATCTTATTCTATCTCCAGGTAGATAGCGTCAGAACAGAAATGAATTAGGGGACATTCAGCTAGGGTCTAATGCTGCAGAACTGACTGCATATTGCTTGCGCATTACTCACAATAGCCAGGAAATAGAAACAAACTAAGTGACCATCAACTGATACATGAATAAAGAAAATGTGGTACATCTATACAGTGGAATACTAGTAAGCCATAAAATTTGATGATGTCCTGTCATCTGTGATAACCCGGATGGAACAGGAGGTTGAATTATATTAAGTAAAATAAGCCAGGCACAGAACAAGTACTGTGTGATCTCCCTCATATGTGGGATCTAGGAAAGTTGATCTCATAAAATTGGAGAGTAGAATGGTGGTTACCAGAGGCTGAGGAGAGTAGGAGAGAGGGAGGAATGGAGAAAGGTTGGTCAAAGGGTACGAAGTTACAGTTTCATAGGAGGAAGAAGCTCTGAGGCTTTGCTGCACAGCAAAGTGATTATTAATAATGACAATGTACTGTATATTGCCAAAAAATTAGAAGAAAACATTTTGAATATTTTCACCATAAAGAAATAATAAATGGTTGAGGAGATAGACCTCTTTACCTTGATTTGAACATTACACTGAATATTGTTGTTGTTGTTAGGTGCCGTCGAGTCGGTATCCAACTCATAGTGACCCTCTGTACAACAGGGGACACACTATTGTCAGTGCTTCTCTGCTGTTCATAGGGTTTTCAATGGCAGATTGATTTTTGGGAGGGGGTTGCCAGGTCCTTCTCCCAAGGCTACAGCTTCTGGTGTTCCCAGGCGGTCTCCCATCCAGGTACTAACCAGGCCCAACCCTGCTTAGCTTCCGAGATCTGGCGGGATCAGATGCCACAGGGCTATGGCTGCAGGCGGGCTGACCTTTATCCCCTCCAAGTTCACACATTGAAGTCCTAACATGTGAAGTCTAGCATCTCAGAAGTGACCTTATTTGAAGACAGAGGTTTTTTTAGAGGTCATTAAGTGAAAATGAGGTCATTAGAGTTGGCTCTCATCCAATGTGCCTGATGTCCTTGTACAAAAAGGACATTTGGAAATAGAGATGTCGTTAGAGAGAAGACTGTGAAGAGACAGAGGGAGAAGATGACCATCTCCAAGTAAAGGAAGATCCCAAACTGATCTTTCTGTGAGAACCCTCAGAGGGAACCAGCCTTGCCGACACCCTGAACTTGAATTAATTTTGTATTGTTTGCGACTCAGAGTCTGGGGTTCTTTGTTACAGCAGGCCTAGAGAATTAATACATTCGGATGGTTAGAGGCTTGGATAGACAGACATGTAATAAAATAGGCATAGTAAAACGTTACCAGTGGGTGGAATTGAGGTGCTGGGTTTATGGGTGTTTGCTATAAAATTCTTTTGACATTGCAGTATGTATAAAAGTTTTGAAATGCTGGGAGGAAAAGAGAGCATTACAAAATGTTCTTTTAGAGCAAAGAAAAGTCAACTCTATTACAAATAGTTGCTCCATTCCTAGAAATTCCATAACTAGATAATTCTGCAGAAAAGAGCAAATAGCTTCAGATGAGCAATCAGCACACTAGAAATGGCATTTATCGCACACACAGACACACACTTCTACATGTTGACTCAGAAATTCAACTTTGGGGACTCTCTCTTACAAAAATAAAAATTACAATACCAGTGTATGAGTGTATACTTGCTAACTTTTTTTATTTTCTATGACAAAAAAAAAAAAAAAAAAAAAGTCCTGGAAATAACGTGGCTGCCTATCTATAGGGGAATGGCTAACTAATGGTGGTTCATGTGTGGAATATTATGTTGCTGTTATTTGTTAAACCTATCTTGTTGGAATCCCACTCAGCCACTGTCTCATGCTGTATCTCAATAAAACCTGTACTACAAAGAACATTTTTATTTTTATAATAATATAATATATAGCGAGATAATAAAGGACTGATAAAGATACAGTTTTAAAAGATGAAGGGAGCAGGTCATCCCTCTGTGAAGACTCTAACTGCCGTCAGCTGGCCTCACTCTCCAGGCCCGTTCCTGCAGCCCCAGCTGGCCTTGTAGGAGTGGGAGAGCAGCACCCAGAGGCAGTTAGAATGGCTTGTCCCAAGGTCAGAGAGCAGAAGCAAGGAAGGCAGGTTGAGGAGATGAAAGCACATCAGCTCTTCCTAACAGTTGAACTGAGCTGGGAATGAAGACAGAGCTAGGGGTTAGGTCTGGTGATGAAACTGAGATTTATTCAGGGAGAACCCAAGTCTTAGAAGGCCAGCAAGACAAGAAACATCAGGCAGTTAAGAAATTAGGAAGACTCTAGAGCCAGAACAGCCTGGACTCGGGAATTTTGGCTAATCTACTATATTAAATGGGAGAAGGATGAGGCAAACCTGAAAAAAATCAGCCTATGGAAAACCATAACTGGGATTTAGCTCAGTTGGTAGAGCGCTGCACTGCAGTCTGTGAGGTCCTGAGTTCAATTCCCAGCACCGCAAAACTAGGAGAAAGACCTGGCAACCCACTCCCAAGGCAATCCTGAAACAGTCAGCCATTGAAAACCCGATGAGGGTCGCTATGAGTCGGATACCGACTCAACGGCACCTAACAACAACAACAACATGAAAAACCCTATGAGGGTTGCTATGAGTTGGACCCGACTTGATGGCACCTCACAACAACAAGCTGTGTGTGAGGCCAGACAGATGCTTTGTTGTGTTTCATTGTTTGTAAAGTGGGAAGAGTGGTGGTTATCTCCTAATGTGAAAAGAATGAATACAGCGATACATATGAAATACACACTGCACATGCTCAACCACAGCAAGCATCTCTGTGAGTACCCTGCGTGTGGACTCATTCACATTAGACACTCAGCAGTGGGGACAGCCAGCATCATTAGTAACTTTGTGCAGACGCCCACTCACAACAGATGCTCAGCGATGGTGGCCGTCATCATCAGTACCATGATTTCTTAGTCTTCCTGGGACATGAAAAGGAGAAATTTCCCACTGCTTGCCCCTTGCTTCATAAGCCCAGAACCTCCTTCTGATTCTTCTTCTTTTATTATCTCTGCATGCAGCTAAGGACGGGAGCCTTTAAACAGCTCAAGTGGCGGGAAGCCAAGAGAAGAAACCATCACAACAGTGTCTTGGTAATAAGTGGCCTTGACTCGTTTATGCAAATGGCTTGCATGTGCACAAGTGCCAAAGATTTGGCCCAAGATTTAGGGACCAAGTTTAGGTATCTGGCTCAGGGCTAGGGGCTTTTCTTGTTTGCTTTTGTTTTTGTTTTGCTTTGTTTGTACGGGGGGTTGAACCCAGGGCCTCGCACCTGCATGCTTTGCAAGTGCTGGACCACTGAGCTGCACCCCCAGCCCATTTTTTTTTTTTTTTTTTTACTTTTTGAGACAGGTCTCACTAAATTACGCAGACTGCCTCTGGTCTCGAACTTTCTATCCTCCTGCCTCCGCCTCCCAAGCAGCTGGGATTATAGGCATGTGCCACCGAACTGGGCTAGGGCTAGGTTTCAATGGCTCTGTATGTGTGTAAGAAAAAGAGAGAGAGAGAGAGAGAGAGAGAGAGAGAGAGAGAGAGAGAGAGAGAGAGAGAGAAAGAGAGACAGAGACAGAGACAGAGAGACAAAAAGAAGAGAAACAGGAGAAAGAGAAGGCTGACTTGTTCAATGGGAGCAGAGTAAAGAGGGAGGCTGTATCACGAGGTTCAGATGTTATTCATGAAAACCAGGAAGTGATCCCCTCCTGTTGATGCAGATCTGTTCTGGGAGTATTTAGATAGAATTGCTTGCTGTGGGGAGCAGAATGGCGAGGCCATCCGGCTCCGTCATACAGTCTGGATCTGGCTGGATGATTAGGCAGCCAGGGATGTACAGGTAGATGGCTAGCTTGTACAGCCTGTGAACCATGGAGATTCTTCGACCATTTCCTCACCTATCAGGTGAGCCACTACCAGCTCCAACACAGAAAGACTCCCCCAACCCCTCCCATACTGCATGTCACTCTGTCCCTCTCCAAAAACAAATCTGCTAGCTTTCTGATGCATGTATTCACAGCCCTCAGAGTGAGGAAACGTCCCCTGAATTTCCCTGGTGATTTTACTACGTGATGGAAGTGGGGAGAAAAACACAACTTCCCTTTCTTTGAGTAAACCGCAGCTCACAGAGCAGCAAGGCACCTTTGTCTTCCACGAAAAATGTCCCCACCCCACAGGGGCTTTACAACATTGCCCTAATCATGAACAAGTGACCATGTCCTGTCCCCTGCCCTTTACCCCACTTCTGTTCCACAACACCACAGAGCGATGGGTGGGAATGTGAACAGAAGGGTCCTGCCCAGTGAGATATGGGGTGCAGGTGCTTCCTGCCAACAGGGGCTGTGAGGGCTGCCTCTCCTTCCAGCATCCACAGCAGCCTCCGCCCGTGAGATTTATTTTACCTGATTTTTTCTTTACTCTCAAAAGGAATCCTGAACACCCTTTGCCAGCTTGTCACCCACCCTTTCTTTATAGCCCTATAACCTCAACACCTGTCTATTGCCTCTGAGTCTGTGTTGTTTGGCGATGAAAACATCCCTCCCCTAGCAGGTTAGCCAGCGTCTTTCGCCTAACCACGCCCCTCCCATCACGCCCCTCCCGTCACCTATGACTGGAAGCTGAAGTTAGTTTGTTGTTGTTATTGTTGTTAGGTGCCATCGAGTCAGTATCCGACTCATAGCAACCCCATATACAGCAGGGGAAACACTATTGTCAGTGCTTCTCTGCTGTTCATAGGGTTTTCAATGGCAGATTGAGTTTTGGGAGGGGGTTGCCAGGTCCTTCTCTCAAGCCTACAATTTCTGGTGTTCCCTGATGTTCTCCCATCCAAGTACTAACCAGGCCCAACCCTGCTTAGCTTCGGAGATCTGACGGGATCGGATGCCACAGGGCTATGGCTGCAGGCGAGGCTAGTTTGGTTTTCTCTTTTCCTTCCTTGGAAGAACTGTAGCTGCCGCCCTGGATTAGCCTCCCCATTATGTCCATTGCATAACAAGCACCTTTACTCCTGGCAGAGTGGAGTGTCAACATCACTAAAATGTGACAACGCTCCCTTTGTTCTCCTCCCCCCAGCACTTGGCTTCAGCCATTCCACACCACACCAACATGCAAACGCAATCAGCTGGAGCCCACAGAAGCTGATGTGCGATGTCAGAGGAAGTGCTCTGGATGCTAAAGAGATGCCCATGATTGGCAACTTCTCCTGACTGTCTCAGAATTGCTTGGGGGCCCAGTCACCTTGTCAGCTACACAAGTAATGAGCCTCACCTACCCCGTCCAACTGCCTGGTCATTTCTGGACTCACTTCCCTAGAGTTTAAGATGCCCAAGTGAGACAGTGACCTGAAGACGTCATTGGGTCCATCCTCCAGCTTCCTGGTTAACCAAACCACCTGCCCCCTGCCCAGGCAGACTATCATTGCCTTCCATCCTCAGATCCTCAGTGATGTAGGCATTCTATTCCCATTGCACAGATGAAAAAACTGAGTTTGGATAAGGATGCAAGGCTAGCAAGTGGTGATGCTGGCACAAAACCCAGCTGTAGGGCTCCTTTCATCCCAGGCCCTACAGACTTAGAGAAAACAGCTCAAGATCAGCATCCCCTCTCCTGCTTCTCTGCTACTCCTGAGCATGAGGAATAGCGGTAGAAAGGGGACCCTTGGCCCCAAGTCTTTTCTCTGAGGCAAGGTTTCTTATAGAAGGCAGGACAGCAAGTAAACAAAACTGCCAAGCTAGAGCAAACCCCCTCAAGACGTTGCAGAGAGCGCAGTCCCAGTCAACCAGGGCTTTCCTCCAAATCTCCCAGTAGGAAGGAGAAGGGAGGCCCTGGTGAAATGCACAGTCACAGGTTTCCAACTTGACCTGTGGCCGCTCCTTAAAGTCTTCTGCACAGAGAAGCAGCCAGGCCGATGGGCAGGAAACTGCAAGCAGAAGATTCCAGGGCTCCCTTGCTGAAGTCGCTGGCTGCCCGTGGGTTTGGATCCCATCCCAGCCACCTCTCTCTGTGAGATGATGCTCCTTGAGGTTGCTTGGGAGGAGGCGCCCCTCCCTATGCTGCAGGACAGGGGTAACCTCTTCCATCACAACCCCAACTCCCAAACATCACTGCTAATGTCTTTGTGGGACATTTGAGTTAGAGGCTTCATTAGGCCGGAGGATTTTTCTTCCCATTTTTTTTTTGTTATTGTTGTTGTGTTTTTGTTTGTTTATTTGTTTTCTGTGGGCAACAAGAGCTACTGCATTAGCCAGGCACTCTGCGCACCCAGAGACCTGTGGGGAGCAGTCCCTGTGCCCTGGCTGCCCCGCGCACCCCTCACCCTGGCCTGGCCTATTCTGTGGCTTAGGAAGAACACAAAACCAGGTCATCAGGCTCCCAGGATTTGTGTAAGAGAAGGCAAGAGTGGAAAGGGAGGTGGAGACCTTGGCAGGAGAGGAGTGAGAGAAAGCAAGAGAGCAAGAGAGGGAAAGGAGGCAGAGGAAAGGGGGGAGTGGCAGGGGGGAAATGGAAAAGCCAAGGGAGGGAGAGGATGAAGGAAGGAAGGGATGGGAGGGGACAGAAGGCCAGGGGGTAAACAACAGGTGCTGTCTCTGGGGGCTTCATTTGTTTCAGGGCACAGTTGTGCAAGTTTCTGGCCCCAGGCTTGCTCAGGACTGACTGAAGGTGACAGTACTTTTCCTGGGTGTGACCTGGCCTGAGCAGCAGGAAATAGAAGCTGTTCCAACAGTAATGATAATATCAATGAATAAAACAGACTAATGGCTAGGGCAGGAGAAGGACGCGGCAATCCACTACCAAAGCAATCCCGAAACAATCAGCCATCGAAAAGCCTATGAGGGTCACTATGAGTTGGACAGGGCTCCTTGATGGCACCTAACAACAACAATGGCTAGGGTAATTAGGTTGAAAGGAAAGCTCACTGCAGAGTGAGGGAGGCCATTCTACCACTTGTTCAACTTTATTTGGTGTCTGGTGGAGGAATTTTAGATGCCTTGGAAATGTCCTGTTTTAAAGTGAAGGGACACCTTGGGCCTCTCAGGGGCTGTTCAATCCCCTCACTTCACAGGGAAGCCTCAGAGAAATTATTTTCTCAACCCCACTCAGCCAACTTAATAACAGAATCTGACCCAGAGGAGTTGTGGTTCCCCAATTTGAGAAGGAACTTTAGAGAGATGAGTCGGGGAGCTTTGAAGCCAAAATAGCTCTGAGCTCCAATCCCAGCTATGCCCCTTTGGCCCAGTGGGAGAGTCTTGCTCTTTTAGAGTTTCCTGTGTGAAGAGTTCAGAGAAATGTTGCAGTGAAAGAATGATGTGTTCATTCATTTGTGTCCTCTCTCTCTCTCTCTCTCTCTCTCTCTCTCTCTCTCTGTGTCTGTCTGTCTGTCTGTCTCTCTCTCTGTATCTCTCTCTCTCGTGTCAGCCTTGGTAAAAAAAAAATAAGATATATTCCTTCATGTGTAGCAGAATTCAGCCATAGTCTCCTGTGCTAGTGTTGGAGGCATCATGAGGGCAAGAACTCTCTGTATTAGTCCAAGATCCCAAGCAGCTCAAAGGGCATACTGGGTCCTACAGTAAGGGAAAATTTTCTATAAAGTATTCCACCTCATACCACTGGGACGTGAGGGCTTTTCTCATTATATTGGGCTGCTCCAGGGTTTCCCCTTTCAATCCTGACCCATATTCATTCTCCTTCATCCTCAAACATTTACCCCACAAAGTAGATCACACTGCCCAACATGGTAGCCACTAGTTTGCATGACTTTGTAAATTTAAACTCCTTAAAATAAAGGAAAATTTAAAATTCTACTCCCTGAACTAGTCACACTTCAAGTGTGAAGCATAGCCAGTGGCTACCATATTGCACACCATGGTACAGAACATTTCTATCATTGCAGAAAATAACACAGTCGTCCCCCTGCCCCTCTATTCTGTGGTTTCAGTTACCTGTGGTGAGTGTGATGCTTAACCTTGATTGTCAACTGGATTGCATTAAGAAGTGCCTAGGAGATTAGTAAAACACATGTCAGGGTGTGCCTGTGAGTCATTTCCAGAGAGAATTAAGCAAGGGTGGAAGGAGATCCACCCTGAACGTGGGCACCACCATCCCATTGGCTGGACACCTGGATGGAATAAAAGGGTAAAAAAAGAGAGAGCTGCAAGAATAGGCGCTCTCTCTCTGCTTCCTAACCACCATGATGTGAGCAGCTCTGTCCCTCCACACCCTTCTTGCCATCATGGACCACAATCTCTGAAACTATGAGTGAAGCTTTTCCTTCTTTTTAGTTGTTCTGTCAGGGATTTTTGTCACAGCCAGGAAAAGTCTGACTGATAGAGTCAGCTATAGTCCAAAGATATTAGATGGAAAATTCTAAAAATACACAACCCATAAGTTTTAAATTGCATGCTGGTCTGAGTGAGTGGCATGATGAAATCTCATGCTGTCCCACATTGCCCTGATTGGGTCATGAATCATCTCTTTGTCCAGCATGTCCATGGTGTGTGTTCTGCCTGCTCCATTAGCCACTTAGTAATCATCTTGGCTATCAGACTGTCACAGCATTACAGTGTTTATGTTCAATAAAATCTTATTTTACTTAATAATGGCCCAGTTGCCAAGGGTGGTAATTATGGCAGCTCTGATATACCAAAGAGAAGCCATAACATAATTCCTTTAAGTGAAAAAGAAGAAAGTTTATCAAAGGTATGTGTCTATATTGGAAAAAACATGGAACATATAGGGTTTGGTACTACCCGCAATTTCAACCCCTTACTTGGGGTCGCAAAATGATCTTGCATGACTAAGAGGGGACTGCTGTACTGGACATTGATGGCTTAGACCCACTTCTGGAGTTCTGTTGTTCTTCGTTATATATGTCTTAACCATTCCACAAAAACTGCTGTACCCCAGCTGTTGGCTGCATAACAGATCCCCAGGCTTGGGGATAGCAGTTCCACATCCCTGCCTCACTGCCCCTGCCTGGTCATTCAGGGCACTGCAGCTGTGTGCACCCACTGAGCCAGTGCTGTGCCTCCTGCCAGAGGAGAAGATGAATAGAAAAGTAACTCCACGGTGCCTGCAGCGTGCTGACTTACTGGTCTCTTTCTTTTGTCATCTTCATTCCTGACTTCCTCTGTTACTCTCCAGCGTCCCTGGTAACTACAGGTTAAGTGACATGGACAATTCCTCAGGCACGAAAGGTCCTGCTAAGTTGAGCAGAATGCAGGACGGGCAACGGACGTGGGGATTCTGAATTTCCTGCTGCTTCTCACCCCCTTTGCCAGTGTTCCCTCGCTTGTTATGACCTCAATTTCCAGTCCAATATATGGGCTAAGCATGAGGCAGCCACCATGGCTACCTGCAAATTGGAATCTAAAGGGAAAAGGCCAGATTCCTGTTTCTGGGCAATTATTGGCTTCTCCTAGAGAGAAGGGGGCGGGGGGGAAGGATAGGGAGGAGGAAGGAGTTTTCTCTTGCTTCCCCAGCAAGTGCTGTTTATTTTACCAACTGAGGGAATGTACACAAGACCAGTAGATTAGACCCACCAATTTCCTGAGCCATATGGGAGGCTCATCTGTCTTTGCTGCTTTAGTTTCTTGCTCCAAACTAAAACTCCTATTAGCTCAAATGTCTTTTTTATTCACTTGTTCATTCATTTTTCTTAGCCAGACCTGCCCATCAGAATCACCTGCAGAGTTTTCTTTTTTTAAAGCATGTAAACCCAAACTATTGCCCAAGAGGGCTGGAATTTAGCTCAGTTGGTAGAGCGCCGCTCTGCAGGCCCTGGGATCCCGAGTTTGATTCCCAGCACCACAAAAATGGGAGAAGTATGTGGCAATTCACTCCCAAAGCAATCCTGTGACAATCAGCCATTGAAAACCCTATGAGAGTCGCTATGAGTTGGACATGACTTGACAGCACCTAACGACATAGCCCAGGCAACCTGAATCTGAACCAGTGGATGATGGGGAGTGGGTGGGAGTGGAGAGGATATTGGGCTTGGGCTCATATGTCTACAAAATATTCCCAGGTTATTCTGCCCCAGGTTCCTAGGTAGGAAGCCCCACGTTCATTCAGTCATTCACCATCTGTTCATTCAGCAGACATTCCTTGAACACTGTGTTAGGTGATAGACAATGGAGTTGATGGTCAAATGCAGAGTTGCTTGGGCTTGGCTACCCATGAGAAATGCCTGATGTCTTAGTTACTTTTCTCATCACTTTGTCCAAAATACCTGAGAGTATTAGGTAGCTTGTTGTTTTTAGGTGCCATCCAGTCAGTCCAATTCATAGTGACAGCAGAATGAAACACTGATACGGTAGCATGCACGTGATCTTTTTATATTTGATTCCATTGTTGTAGCTACTGTGTTTCTTCTCATTTTGAGTTGTGTCACATCAGCAACTAGAGGGTTCCAAGGGCTTTACTCCATTCCCATCAATAAGGTCAACTCTACTTTGAAGAGGAAACTCTTCTCTAATCATTCCTTGAATGCCTTCCAGCCTGGGAGGTCCATTTTCTGGCATGATAGTTGACAGTACTTCTCTGCTAGTCATAGGGTTTTCCTTTCTTTTCTTTTCTTTCCTTTTTTCTTTCTTTCCTTTTTTCTTTTTCATTTTTTGTGTACTGGGGTTGAACCCAAGGCCTCACACTTGCATCCTTTGCAAGTGCTGGACCACTGAGCTGCACACCCAGCCCATTTTTGTACTTTTTGAGACGGGGTCTCACTAAATTATGCAGACTGCCTCTGGCCTCAATCTTGCCATCCTCCTGCCTCTGCCTCCTGAGTTGCTGGGAATACAGGCATATGTCACCATGCCCAGCTAGTCATAGGGTTTTAAATGGCTAATTATTTCAGGAGTGAGCTGCTGGGTCCTTCTTTCTGGTGTGTCTTAGTCTAGACACTCAGCTGAAACCTACCTACCATGGGTGGCCCTGTTGGTGTCTGAAATACTGGTGGCATAGCTTTCAGCATCATAGCAACACTCAAGCCTTGACAGCATAACAAGCTGACAGACATGTAGGGGTTAGGTAGCTGGCTTAGGCATTAGCAGGCAATATGGAGGGAAAGAGGATTGAAAATGGCTCCTGCCCCTCCACCATGATGAAGAAGCCACATGTATCTCTGAGGACATTAGAAGGACCTTTTCAAATGGGTCCCATACCCTACCCAAGCCCTCAAGCCATTTACAAAACAAATACCCTGGGACCATGTCACACTAGGTACCCAGAGTTGGGCGCCTAGGGCTGATATCACACTGGCCATGCCCTAGTTTGAATAAAACTAGAGAGTACATGCTCTCTGTTACTTCCTCCATAAGCTTTCTCTTCTTCCCCTCCCCCTTCTCTCTCTTCTTCTCCTCTTCTCTCTTCTCTCTCTAG
This sequence comes from Pedetes capensis, assembly GCA_007922755.1. Classification (NCBI taxonomy): domain Eukaryota; kingdom Metazoa; phylum Chordata; class Mammalia; order Rodentia; family Pedetidae; genus Pedetes; species Pedetes capensis. The sequence goes on along the minus strand of VMDO01020489.1, from coordinate 6,010 downwards.
TAACAACGTGCATGCCTCTCCTTCTTCCCAGATTCACCATCTTCTCTGTCCAGCCAAGGCACCTTTTCTTTCAAAAGTCTGGCTAACTCTCCTGTGCCCTGGCTTCTCTACCATCCCTTGAGGAACAAAAACCTCCCTATACTGAGTCACCCAAGGAAGGCAGGTATTTCCAAGTTTCTTTCCAGGTTTACCTAAGCTTCTCCAAGTGCCTCAGTTTTCTCTATATAGTCAGGAGGGACCAATCCCTGGAGAAGGACATCATGTTTGGGAGAGTGGCAGGTCAATGAAAACATGGAAGGTCCTCAACTAGATGGATTGACACAGTGGCTACAAGAATGGGCTTAAACATAGAAAAGATCATGTGCCTAGCACAGTGTTAGACAATGTTTTGTTCTGTTGTACATAGAGTCTCTATGAGTCAGACTACTCAAGGGCACCTAACAACAACAACATGCCTTGGTTTGTTCATCTGTAAAATTAGAGTAAAGGCAGGATACTTGGAAAGCTCAAATGAAATGACTATCCCCAGACATACTCCTTTCATGTGAAAATTGATTACACAGCATTTACTAAGTGCTGGGCCTGCAGCCATATCACTATGGCATCTGATCCCATCAGATCTCAGAAGCTAAGCAGGGTCAGGCCTGGTTAGTACTTGGATGGGAGACTGTCTGGAAACACCAGATGCTGTAGGCTTGGGAGAAGGATCCAACAACTCACTCCCCACAAAAAAAAAATCAGCCATTGAAAACCCTATGAATAGCAGAGAAACACTGATAACAATGTTACACCTGTTGTAGGTAGGGTCACTATGGGTTGGACACCAACTTGATGGCACCTAACAACAACAAAGTGCTGGACTATTGGCTTAAAAATGGCATCCATCATTATTGTAATAAGTTGTTTGATAGCAACCTGGTCATCCCTGCTTGTCCTAAGCCTAGACCCTGGCAGAGGCCTTGTCACATCAGCAGGACTGATGTGGTAAAGGTTCTGAGTGACAGACCCAGGACAGTCTGAGCTCTGCCTTCCTCACGTGTGGGGCTGAGCATGCCATGTCCTGTAAGACCCCTGGCTCTTCCTCTGCTGCAAGGGGAAGGTCACCCTCACCCCAAAGCTTGTTCCGAGAAGTAAGTGATTATGTATAGAAAGTTCTGGCAGAATCGGCTCTTCATCAATGGCCTGGGTCACAAGGGACATGGGGTGGGGATTCTGCTGGGAGGAGGAGAGGGGCCAAGGGAGGACAGGGCGGTAGGGGGAGCTGAAGATTGGAGAGGTTTCCTTACGCACACCCTGGCTCTCAGAGTCCTGAGGGAAGGATCCCCTCCCGCTGGAAATAGTCTTGGGGAGTGAGAGAAAGGCGAGCCACATCATCCCCGTCACCATCTGCAGCCAGATGCCAGATGCGGCAAAGGCCCAGAGCCTTAATTGGGGATTAGAGGCTGAACTTTACCAACATGCTGCCTCAGTGGCCTCATTAAAGCTGGAAAATTCTCCATGCAGGTGCAGTGACCTTTCATGAAGTGACCTGGAGGCTGGCAGGGCCCCGGGGAGCATCCTGCCCTGGCCGGACCCTGTAACCTGCCCCCGCCCCTTCTGCGCAGCAGGACAGGAGCTCAGCCTTCCCTCTCGGTCCTCCTGCAGCGCCGACTCTGACAGCTGGAGGACAGAGGCCGACTGCTGAAAACCTCGTGCCTGTATTTTTCTGCCCAGGGGCTACCTGGTCTGAACTTCCAGCATTAGGTTTATTAAAACCTCTTTATACCTCCAAACTTCAAAGTTTCTCTTTAAGATGCAAGTGATAGGGACCCCTCCTCTCTGATTCTCCAGGTGCAGGTGCATCGTCTTATTTGATGCTGTAGTGATCTTGTACATGGGGAAGTTCTAGGATAGAGGTCTGAGTCCAGGTCCTCTGACGCTCCTTCTCTGAAGCCCTTCAAGGAAGGACAGGCGGTACCCCTAAGCTGCGCCCCCTGTGGGCCTGGCCAATGGCAGGACTGAATGAGGTGACTTCCCTAAGGTCTTGTTGACCAGAGAGCATCTGACCAGGTAGCATTTCCTCTGATCCTCCTGGGTCTGGGAGCAGATCAGCAAGCAATCATGAATTGGAATACTTGCTGAGAGTATCATGGAAGCCACAAAGAAGGGTGACTCCTGTTGTGATTTATGGAGCTCATAGCCTAACTATGCCTGCAGCCATAGCCCTGTGGCATCCAATCCCGTCAAATCTAGGAAGCTAAGCAGGGTCAGGCCTGGTTACTACTTGGATGGGAGACCACTTGGGAACACCAGGTGCTGTAGGCTTGGGAGACAGACCCAGCAACCCACTCCCAAAATTCAATCTGCCATTGAAAACCCTATGAACAGCAGTGAAGCACTGACAATAGTGTTTTCCCTGTTGTATGTAGGGTCACTATGAGTCAGATACCGACTTGACAGCACCTAACAACAACAACAACATAGCCTAACTGCGGAGCCAGCCAGATAGCCATTCAGAGATGACAACAGAATCACCTTTAAGGTTTCTTATTACTTGATATTATAATCTCATTCATATATGTGTATGTATATATACACACATACACAAATGTATATTTGTATGTATATATACATATATGCATGTCTACACACACATATGTATATGTATGTCTGTATATAAAGCACTTAGCCCAACATGACTTGGAAAGCATAAATGTAAAGCTATTGTTATTGTTATGTAGACTATTTTTCATGGGTTACAAGCTACTTGAAGGTGAAGCTGGGTTTCATTTGTTTTTTTGGCCCCTGAACCTCATCCTGTGTGTTTTGAAAGAAATAAAGAACAATCTTTGTAAATGTTTCCACATCATTCCAAATTCATGGAAAGTCTGTGGAGGGACTTTCTTTCCTTTTAAAGACAAGGAATCTGAGACACTAATAGAGAAAACAAGACACAGTGACAAAACCAGGGCTAGAAGACATCCTATGCCAAGTAAAAAGAAAGACATGGGAATTCCACACTGGGGTGATCAGGAAGGCTTCACAGAAGAGGTGTCACTTCTATAGGCTCTTTTCACAGAAAGTGAAGTCAGGGAGGCAAAAAAGAAAGAGGAATCAATGAGGAGGCCCACAGTAATGAACTCCTGAAAAACAGGAACACAGCGTAGGGAGAGGGTTGAGGGCAATGGGTCCAGCCCCACAGGGACCAGGCCTGGGAGGGCTGGAATGTCAGACTGATGCTGAGACTTTATCCTGACCTCTGTTAGTGCCGGGCAGCTCCCGGATCACTCTCCACCTGACGATACCAACACAGGGTCTGTGCCCCTACGTTGTGGGAGGCTGTGCAGTGGTACCACAGAGAGCCAGATCCTGAAAGGCCGGGGCACTTTAACCCAGACCAGGACAGAGCCATATGCTGGGCAGCATGACTCATTCATGAGCAATCTGCCTCAGCCCTAATGAGAAAGATTGCCGCCCCCAGGTGCATGTTTATTACTGAAGATGCCACATTAATTATGGACTCTGAAAGGGAGGGGGAAGCTCTGTGCTCAAACTGGGGACTGGAGGACTGTCGTCTGTCAGAAGACGTGGTCCAGGAAGGTACATGTGCCCTGAGCTCAGCCTCCATGGCTGACCCCTCCCCACCCCCCAGGAATGCCCAGAGAACTCCACAGTCACTCTCTCACTCACACACAGTTCTTAAAAGCTGATTATGTGCAAGGCTCCGGAGGCAGGGCCGGGGGTCTGTACCTTGTAGGACCCAAGTATGTGGTGGCCCCTGGAGACAGAAGAGCACTCAGATATTTGGATTAAATCTGTTGGGAGAGACTCACTGGAAGCATGAGTGCCTTTCCTGGTTTGGGGTGGGCAGGGATTACCTGGGGCATCTTGCAAAGCACGCGAGGGGCTGGCTACTTAACTACAGACAACGGGGAGCCACTGATGGATGGCAAAGGGGAGCCATGGCTGGATCTGCTCCGTTTCCCTGTGAGACGCCCAGCACCCCTCCCAGGGAGGCTGCCCAGCCTCCTCCCAGATCCTCGCTCTTCTCTCTTTCCACCTTGCCTGCCCTGCACTCCATCTCTTTAGGGACATTGGGTGCCACCGCACTACCCACAGGGCTTCTGGAGGAGTTGGGCTAATGTCTGAGGGCAAGATGACTGCTGGCCAGATGCAATGGGCTAAGAGCTCACTTTGTCCCTCCCACCTGATCCCAAGCCTGCAGCCGTACCACCATGGCATCCAATCCCAAAGCTAAGCAGGGTCACGCCTGGTTAGTACTTGGATGGGAGATCACCTGGGAACTCCAAGTGCTACAGACTTGGGAGAAGGACCCGGCAACCCACTCCCAAAACACAATCAGCCATTGAAAACCCTATGGAGAGCAGAGAAGCATGACAATAATGCTTCACTTATTGTACGTAGGGTCGCTATGAGTCGGATACTGACTCGACAGTGCCTAACAACAACAACCTGATCCCAGACGCTGCTGAGGGTCCTGCTGACCTAAGGCAGAAGGCCACTATGCCAAAGCCAGGGTTGACATGCTTTGGAATCCTTTCCTACTGGAACTCAAACCTGTTCCCTTTGGTGTCTGCAGAAATGGAGAGCAGTTGCTCTCCACTCACCAGGGGGGCCTCCTTCCTCCTCCACTTGGGTTCCTGTTCCCGGGCTGTCTCTTCTTCCCCTTCAATGCTGGGCAATACCACCGTGGCTTTATTTTGAGAACTTTGAATTAGACTTCCTCCACAGCCACACAAGGTTCTCTCGGTTCTCATTTCTCAAAATTGTTTCAGCTACGTGTGCCCTTTACTCTGCCATGTGACGTTTGGAATCATTTCATCACAGTTTGGAAATATCCCACTGGGATTCTGATTAAAATTGCACCAAACATTAAGATTAATTGGGAAGATATAGTCATGAGTCTCTGCATTCATAAATGCTTGTTTTAAAGTAATTTTCTCCAACGCAGCCTTCTGCTTTAGTGGTTTGGTTCATTGGCTGGTGTTCCCCCAGAAGCTACTCCTCAGGTGAGGGTTCAAATACAAACTGTTTATGAGAGCACAAGAAACTTGAGAAGGAGTAACACAGAGGAAAGAGAAGGCAGTAAAGTGTGTTATCAACAACCAGCTTTCCTGCGAGTGACTGCAGCTTAATCCTCCTGGAAAACTCTGGAAAATGGTGCAGTGTACATGCCTCAGAATTATCCCAGCCCTGGGGGAAGGGGTTGAGCTATTCATGCGCTGCATCTATTGCTCATCAGTTCAAGGCTGCTCTTGGGAAGATGTTAATTCCCAGGTTATCTGTCTACATCACGCAGGTGAATGGGTCCTTGTAGCCCTGCCACAAAAATGCAAGAGTTGATGTCACGAAGAAATCGTGGGAATACAGCATCCACAGCATCTGTCCTGAGCACCTGGTCAGAAAGATTGCCTTTCTCCACGAGGAAAACCAAGACAACGTGTGCGAACCACAGGCAGCTCACAGGACAAAGGCTTTCCATGCAATCTGGGGTCATGAAGATGGCCACACTGACCACTCTCAAGCAGAAGTCAGGGGCATGGGTCGAGGCTCCATCCTTAACAACCAATTCCGCATGGTGGTACACACCTGTCATCTCAGCAACTTGGGAGGCAGAGGCAGGAGGATCACAAATACAAGGCCAGAGGCAGCCTGTGTCACTTGTTAGTTGCCGTCAAGTCACATCAGACTCATAGCTACCCTCAGAGTTTTCAATGGCTGATTGTTCCAGGATTGCTTTGGGAGTGGGCTGCCATGTCCTTCTTTCATTTTTTGCGGTGCCGGGGATCGAACCCAGGTCCTCAGAGAGTGCAGAGCAGCACTCTACCAACGGATCTTAGTGAGACCCTAAGTCAAAATAAAAAATAAAAACTGGGCTGGGGGTGCAGTCTAGTGGTAGAGCACTTACAAAGAATGTGGGAGGCCCTGGGTTCAACCCCCAAGTATCACCAAAAAAAAAAAAAAAAAAAAAAAAAAAAAAAAAAAAAAAAAAAAAAAAAAAAAAAAAAAA
>VMDO01020488.1:0-31991 GCA_007922755.1 Pedetes capensis | reverse complement strand
TAAGAAAAATTTAAAAATTAGTCACGAACTATTATGTAGTTCTATGCAAAAATTAAATGAAATGGATTATTTTCTACAAAAATAAAATCTACAAAGAAGCATTACTCAAGAGAGAGTTGAAACAAATAATTTTCCCCAATTGGAGAGACTTGTATATAAAACGATATCTTCCTCCCTGTGAATAACACTGAGCTCAGGGAGTTTCACACAAAATCCTTCCAAACTCATAAAGAACATCATTGTGGTAATAACTCACCTATTCAAGAGTACATAAAAAGCAAGAATATGTTGAACTTATTTTCATTAAATATGAGTGATATTTTATCCATAACCTGAAAAATATACACAAAAAGGGAAGTACAGAACAGTCTCCTTTATCTCTTTTTGATGAATCTTCATAGAAGACAATACAAATTTATATGACTGATCTCCAAAAATGATGAAAAGGTATTTTGACTGCATTGAAAACTATACCTTCTTAAAACGAAAACACTTTGATAACATAGAGCTAGTCAGATACCTCATTAAAATTGTATATATAATACACATGTACATATAGTTATGTGTATAATATGTATAAGTGTACATCTATATGTATATAAAATCTCAAAGTAGACATTCTACTCAGTTACACACATTGCTGGTACTTCCAGTTAAAATCAGGAAAGGACAAAATACCACCACAACTGCTCTTTAACATTATATGAGATGCCTTAGTCAATATGATTAAAGTGAACGTAACAAGAATGATACAATGTACAACTAGGAGAGAAATGTATTTCAGATAGGAGTAAGAAAGTATACCTGTAATTCCAAGAGAATAATCTGAAAAGCCACTGTTGTTGTTGTTGTTAGGTGCTGTAGAGTCGGTATCTGACTCATAGCGACCCTCATAGGGTTTTCAGTGGCTGACTGTTTCGGGATTGCCTTGGGAGTGGATTGCCAGGCCCTTCTCCCATGAAAACCCACTAGTAACTGCAAATTACTGAGCTATAAAACTAGCATTTAGAAATGAGTAGAGATCTACACAAATATAACCCATTATAAAACAAATTTAAAGAAGACTTTATTTGAAGGGAGAAATTAGAAGGAAATTGGCAAAAACCCCAAAACTGGGAAAACGGCTTTTGAAGATCTGGTTTGTAAATTAGAAAGCTAGGGAAAATGAAAATAACTTGATTGGACATTTTTACAAAACCCTTCATAAATCCCCCAAACCTGATTGGACAATTGGAAAGCAAAGGACTCAAAGCTCATTGGCTCAGGCCATTCAGGGAGAGCTATATATGGAGCAGCACTGCAGCAGCTCACTCTCTTGACTGGACCAGCAAGACAACAACAACTCTCTTGCCGGGACCACAGATCAATTCTCTCTGAATTCGACCAGCAACACAGAAGCATCTCTCCTCATGACCACCGAGACCAGGACAAATAGAAGGTGCACTCAAGGAAAGAGGGAATACAAGTCTTGGACCCAGTGCCAAGAGGCTGAAGCTGAGGACAGTCTCTGGTCCCAGTGCGGAGGCAGAAGAGCCGCGGCTGCCCCCTGAGGCAGCATACAGTTGCAGCACTTAGGCTGCTACCACAGCTGTGCACTTGTTTGGGTTTCTCTCCACCCTTATTAGGGCGGAGGCAATAAAGAGCTGTTTGTCCCCGCAAGGCAAAAATCACCAGAAGCTTTTTCCTTTCTCCCATCTCTGCCTGCCTTCCTGAGAGCCAAAGAAGTCCCCGCCCCTCACCCAAGGGTCCTGAGTGAGTTGTGTTTAGTGTCTGTGTGCATGGCGGTGTCTCCCGTCTGAACACCAGGGCCAGACTGGGAGGTCTGCCCCACATTTATTAATTTACAATGACAACAAATAAAGAAACTAGTCTAAAAATAAACCTAAAATAAATCAAACTTATAGATATTCTGAAGGCCCCAAGGATAGTGTAAAAAATGAAAAGATATATAACATGTTTTACCTAGAAGATTCAACAATATAAAGATGTTGATATCAATTTATAAATTACAAACTTTATAAACAACAAATTAATGTAATCTCAATACCTGTTTTGTTGAAAACTAAAACTGGTAAGAAAACATTGGAAAAAATCAATGAAAGTATTGTTGTTGTTTTTAGGTGCCATGGAGTCAGTATCCAACTCATAGCGACCCTATGTACAACAGGCGAAACACTATTGTTAGTGCTTCTCTGCTATTCATAGGGTTTTCAATGGTTGATTGTTTTTTGCGAGTGGGTTGCCAGGTCCTTCTCCCAAGCCTATAGCACCTGCTGTTCACAGGCAGTCTCCTATCCAAGAACTAACCTGGCCCAACCCTGCTTAGCTTCTGAGATCTGACAGGATTGGACACCACAGTACTATGGCTGCAGGCAATGAAGGGATATATGAAAGTAAAATATATATTAACAATTAAAACTGTTGTTGTTGTTGTTGTTGTTGTTGTTGTTGTTCTGTGCCATCGAGTTGTATCCGACTCATAGCAACCCTCATAGGGTTTTCAATGGCTGTTTCAGAATTGCCTTGGGAGTGGATTGCTACATCCTTCTCCCACAAAACTGTTGTAATTGTATATAAATAGATGAAGCAATGGAATAGCATGGAAATTTCAGAAATTGACTGAGAAAATATGCAAATAATATATGGTAAATGTGACACCTAAAGCTCTGTGGGTAAATTTGAAATTTTAAAATAAATATGGTTTGGATAACTCGGAGCCACTTAGATGAAAAGATCATTTTTGGATCTATCACAGTATACACCAGGACAAACTCCAATTGGATTAAAGGTTTAAGTTTGTTAAATAAAGAAATGCCATTAATTATCAGGAATATGTATGAACTTTTAAGTTAGTAGGTAGTATATTGTAACAAAAAATCCATAATGTCTAAATGAAAAGAATAATGAATGTTTCTAAATTACTTTTTAAATCAAATCATACACAAAGACAAAAAACAAATGAAAAGCAATGAAATGCCTTTATAGTTTGTACCAGAGACAAAACACTAACCTATTTAATGTAGACAAGGACTACATAATCACACTCTTAGGTGGAATTGAAAAATTTAATTCTCATCGAAGATAAGAGTAGAATGGTTGTAACAGTAATTAAGGAGAACAAGGGTGAGAGATAGGGAAAGGTTGACCAACTGGTACTAACTTACAGTTAGATAGGATCAAAAGTTCTCATGTACTATTTTACAATAGAGTGAATGTAGATAACAATAATACACTATATAATTCTAAAAGTGAGAAGAAAGGATATTGAAAGTTTTCACCATAAAGAAATGTTTTAGGAGAAATATGTCTAACCTGATTTAAACATTACACACTTATACATATTTTGAAACATCACATGGCACCCCATTAATATATGGAATTTTTATGTTTTATGTACCTATTAAAATAAGTTTAATATAATTGAAAAAATACAAAGTTCTTAGAAATCAAGAGAAATAAGACTAACAATAGAAAAATAGGCAAAGAATATAAACTGACAATTAGAAAATCAAATACAAATGGTATTTTTAAATAGAAAGTGATTTTCAACATTTTCACTTATAATTTTACTACAGAGATGACTTTTCTTATAGTAGCCATTGTTTAATAAAACATGATTCATGAAGCTCTTGGAAAACATTTTCATATAGTCTTGGTAAAAGGAAAAAATGATGAACCTCCTTTACAAGAAAATCTGACATTATTTATCCAAATACATGTACAATTGCCCTTTGATCCCAAATCCTCTCTTATGAGTATTTGTGCTATAAACATGTATATCCTTTTGAAATGATATATAAACAGGGTTTTTCACTGAGGTATTATAATAATAAACATCTGAGAAAAAAACACAGGAAATTGATTAAATAACCCAGGCTAAATTTACATAATGGAAAGAAGGGTATCACCTTTCTGCACCAAAATAAAGTGATCTCCAATAACATTTAAAAGTAAAAGAAAAAAGAAACACAACATTGTATTGTGTGTGCTACTTATTTCTAACAAATGAAAATAGTGAATATATTTCCATATTGGCATGTATTTGTATAAAAGACCAAAAGGGTAAGAAAAATCTAATAAAAATATTCATCAATACATGTTAGAGCAGAATGGGTTGGGGGATAGGAAGGTAACAAGACTTCCAAGCATGTGTTCTATATGATTTTGAATTGTATATTACTTATTCAAAAAAGTAATGCTACAAATAATCAGTAGGGAGAAGGACCTAGCAACCCACTCCCAAAAAATAATCATCCATTGAAACCCTATGAATAGCAAAGAAGCACTAACAATAGTGTTTCTTGTACATAGGATTGCTATGAGTTGGATACCCACTTGATGGCACCTAACAACAACAACAAAAGTAATCAGTAGGAATACATTCCTGCTCTCTACATTTAAATATTTGAAATAGTATCCTAAATTTGCTTTCTACTTGGTTTTAGACGATATGGTTACATGTGGAAAAAAGAAAATTTTACTGGGTAAACTTGATATAAGAGAGCTGACTTGATGGCACACAACAACAACGTATTTTTCCCAAGTACAAGACGATGAGTTTTATTAATAATTGTCTCTACCTCTTTGTAGGGAAGAGTACTGTTTATTTCACATATTATTGAAAACTATGATTAAGCACCTGGAATACTAAGTTTGTAACACTTTGAATACAAAAATGTCTTAACTTTATGCTAGGAAGAGCAAGAGGACCACCACCTTTTTTCTCCAGTAGTAATTATAGTATAATTCAATTGGATACCTACGTACTAACTTTGCTGGAATATACTAAATTCATAAGGTAACAGAAAAGTAGGTTAAAAACCCATTTTGTTACTTTTTTATTTTTTGATTTTTTATAAAGTGAAGGGGGAGAGAGGTAGAGGAAAATCTCAAAATATATGATGTAACTATATCAATACATGGGAAATATGGTTCTGCCAAACATGTAAGTTGATGAGTGTTTAAGCAAAGGTGACGTAACACTTGCATAATGGAAATAGCAAAAGTCTTACTACTCTGTACCCCACCAACACTTATAAATTAAAAGAAAAACATTTTGCCAATTCATTTTAAAACACAAAATATGTAAGCACATTTAGTTCTTTACTGTTGCAGAAATGATTCTCAAAATAACAGAAGTACTTTCACATTTATTGACAACTGGATAGATTTTTGCCTGAATTTTAACTAAATAAAGTCAATCTGCTTGTACCTTCTAGGTAAATTTTTATCTTAAATTTATTCATCCCTCATACATTTAAAAAGAGGAAAATAGCCAGGCATAGTGGCATATACCTGTAATCTCTGTGACTTGGAAGGTGGAAGGCAGGAGGATCACAGGTTTGAGGCCACAGGCAGCCTGAGTAAGTCAGCAAGATCCTGTCTCAATTTAAAAAAAAATTAAAAAGGGGCCAGGGGTCCAGCTCAGTGTCAGAGTGCTAGCAATATATGTGCAAGGCCTTGGGTTCAGCCGCCAAGTAGCATAAAAATATAAAAGAAATAAAGCAGTATGTTAACAGGAAGAAAACAAAAGAACTCTCTACATGACTCTCCTCTCAGTATATATACATTGTTTCTGACAAAATGGAATAACAACTCGCATATTTAAACATATGGGAGAAGAACGTGGCAATCAACTCCCAAGACAATCCCGAAACAATCAGCCATTGAAACCCTATGAGATTCGCTATGAGTCAGACAGGACTCAGTGGCACCTAACAACAACAACAACAACAACAACAACAACAACAACAAGTTTTAAATAACCATTAAGGAAAATATATAGAATATTAACATTGCTATATGTTTTATACCTAACACTGAAGACAGATTTCATTTTTGCAATTCTATATGTATTTCATCTTTTTAAAAATAAGAGACATAACACACAGTTATAGTGCATGCTAATCACAGGACAAAAAGTCTCCAATCTCAAAAGCAAACTACATGTGCCAAGTCCGAACCTTTAGCTGACTGAATCTTTCACAGACCTGTAAGATTTATCCCCAGTGACAGTTAAATTGGTAATATGGAATAAAACACAATCAAAGACTAATCTTATTGCCAAAAGGACATGCAAACTGTCTAAGGGATGCATTTCCCCTTCAAAAATACTTCAAATTCTATTTAAGATAGAGGCTCAGATCGACAATCCCCAAATGGAGGCTGCATTGAAAGTTCATAATAGCTAGTATTGGAGAGTTTTGATTTACTCTGCCCAAGAAAAGATTTGTGCTAATTATCAATAATAAATTTGCTGAGTATAAGCACAGGCATTTTAACTAGGTAATATATGTATATTTAACTCTTTATTTTCAAATTTTATATATTATAAGGGTTCAGATGAGTCCATGATAAGAAATTATAAAGATCATATGATGCATTTTAAATACAACTGAAAATACAAAGAATTGTGTTATATATACTAAAATATAATTCTTAAATTAAATTATTATCAATGAACTCAATAATATTTGAAGTTAAAATATAAATTTCTCAGTTATACAAAGTATTTTATGAAATTGCTCCAAATAGGAAATCAATTGCTAATATTTTTTATTTTTCCAGTACTGTGGGGCTGAACTCAAAGCCTCAAGCATGCTAAGAAAGCACTCTACCAGTGAGACACACTCTCAGCCTCTTCTTTATTTTTTTATTTTGAGACCAGGTCTGGGTACATTGTATTGACTGCCTTTGGTGAACCTGTGATCCTCCTACCTCAGCCTCCTGAGTTGCTGGAATTATAGGCATGCACCGTGGCTCCCTGCCAGTTGCTAATCTTTTAAGTATATATGTAGAAGATAAATGTAACAACATAGAAGATAAATACATGACATAAATATATAAATATAAATCAGAGCCTGTGTTATAAAACCCTTCAAATACAAAGTCCTTTCAATTTATTTTCTATCAGTAAAGTATCTATCTTTAAAAAGAATAAGCAGAATGAATTATTTTATCTTAATAGTCTTGTATCATCTAAGTCAGTATAGCTATACCCTCTGCTTGTATACTCTAGTCAATCTAACACAGTTTGGTAAAACATCACAATGAAGACTATATATCACTCTCCATTAGTCCCGTTTCAGTTTCCCTCAGAGAACACATTAGTGCAACAAGGCATTGTAGTGCATGCCTGTAATTCCAGAGACTCTGGAGGCTGAAGCAGGAAGATCGCAAGTTTGAGGCCACAGTCAGCCTGAGCAACTTAGTGAGATCCTGTCTCAAAATTTTAGAAAATATATAAAAGGGCCTAGGGGTGCAGATAAGTGGTAGAGCATTTGCCTAGCATGTTCAAGGCTCCCAAGTAATTAAAAAAAAATACTCCAACTTTTTTCTTCTTCAAATTTGTTTTCATCTGTATCTCTATTCCTTATAAATTTTATATAATTTTTGTGGTACCCTGGAATTGAACCCAGGGCCTTGCACATGCTTTGCAAGCACTCTGCCACTGGGCTGCATACCAGCCCAATTTTTATTTTTTATCTTGAGACAGCATCTCTTTAATTTATACAGGCTGCCACAGGCCTTGAATCTATGATCCTCCTGCCTCAACCTCCAGAGTTGCTGGGATTACTGGTGTGAACCACCGTGCCCAGTAGTTTTATAAATTTTAAAAAATTGCTTGTGTTTTTCCACATTTCTGCTCCCTCCAATTGCAAACATATATATTCTGATGGGAATTTTATTTAAATTGTGTCAAACTTATGGGTTAAATTTTGGAAAATTGACATCTTTTCAATAATGAGTCCTCCAGTGTATGATTGTGTGTATTACTTCATTTATCTTTGTTTTTAAAATATGTTTATATATGCACATATAAACACATATATTCCCACCTGTCTGTCACCGGGTCATGTTGTGGGGACTTGTGTGTAGCTGTGACCCTGAAAACTATGGCACTGGTATTTCAGATACCAGCAGGGCCATCTATGGAGGAGAAGTTTCAGCTGAGCTTCCAGATTATGACAGACTAGGGAGAAGCACCCAATAATCCATTCTCAAAACAATTAGTCATTGAAAACTCTATGGATAGCAGAGAAGTACTGTCAAATACAGTGTCAGAAAATGAGCCATCCTCACCCTAGGCTAGAAGGCATTCAAGAAATGACTGGGGAAGAGTTGCCTCCTCAAGGTAAAATGGACCTTAATGACAAGAATGAAGTAAAGCCCCTGGAGCCTCCTTTTCCTGATGTGGCACAACTCAAAATGAGAAGAAACATAGTGGCTACAACAATGGGCTCAAACAAAAAGATCATGTGTATGGCAGTGTCAGACAGTGTTTCATTCTGTTGTACATAGGGTCGCTGTAGGGGCTGGGGTATAGCTCAGTTCGTAGAGTCCTGCTCTGTGCTCTCTGTGGCCCTGAGTTTGATCCTCAGCACGGCAAAAAAAGAAGAAAGATGTGGCAATCCACTCCCAAAATAATCCCAAAACAACCAACTGTTGGAAACCCTGTGAATAGCAGAGAAACACTGACATAGTACCCGGCATGGCACAGTGTCAGAGAGTGTTTTGTTGGGTCGCTATGAGTCAGACTATGACTGAACTGTTGTATATAAGGTTAAATATGAGTTAGACCCAGCTAAAAACAACATACATTTATATCCCTAGATATTTGGTGTCTTTTGATTCTAACTAAAATGGTATCATTATTATTTTATTTACAAACAATAATACTTTATATTTACTTATATTTTTGGTGGTAATGGATGTTGAACCCAGAGCTTCACACATACTTTGCAAATGCTGTACCACTGAGCTGCACCAGCAGCCCATTTTTTAATTTTTTATTTTGAGATAGGGCCTCACTAAATTATGCAGGCTGCCTCTGTCCTTGAACTCATAATCATTATGCCTCAGCCTTCTGAGTCACTGAGATTACAGATGTGGACCATTGCACCTGGCCTTGTGGTAAGAACATTTAACATGAGATCTACCCTTGACAAAATTTGAAGTACACAGTACAGTATTGTTAACTATGTACACAGTGTTGTACATCATATTTATGTTGTGGTTATTGTTGTTAGGTGCCATGGAGTTGGGTCTGACTCATAGTGACCCTCATTGGGTTTGTCAATGGCTAAGTGCTTTCAGGATTACTTCCAGAATCATATTTATATAACTTATTTATTTTGAATAACTGAATAACACACATTATTTTTGAAAAAAAAAATTTGTTTAACTATAATTGCCATTCAAGCTGTAGAAGAAATCACAACATGATACTTATATCTTTAAAGTAAATACATCATAATGCTGGCAAACATTTGGAATGTAAAGCTTTGTTTGGGGGGCCTAAATATATTTCATTTCATTGGCATTAGCCTAGAACTAGAGAAACAGTTCCCAATTTCGTGACACAGGTCTTTAATATCATTATTCAGGCCTTTGAGAAAAATGTTGAAGTGTTTAGTGTCAATTGCCTGCAGAACTTTCTCGGGCTGTGTCATAGTCAGTTTGAGTTACAATAATAAAAATAGTTTAGGTACAGTGGCCTAAATAACAGACTGTTTTGTCACAGGTCTGGGGGCTGAGAAGTCCTAGATCAAGGTGCCAGCTTATTTGGTTCCTGGTGAGGGCTGGTTTCCTGGTTATGCCCTAATGAGGGAGAGGAAGAGAGAGAAGGAGAGGGAGAGGGAAAGGAAAAGGGAGAGGTAAAGAGAGAGACAGAGAGAGAGAGAGAGAGAGAGAGAGAGAGATCTAATCCCGTGTCTCGTCCTCTTTTTATAAGTGCATTAATCCTATATGAAAGTTTTATCCTGAGGACTTCATCTAAAAAGGCCACAGGCTCACATTAAGGAGAAGGAAAGGTTTCAACATATGAATTTTTAGGGAACACAAATACACCACACATAATAAGCTGGCACTACTACTGATGACAGATAATGCTAACTAGGTACTGTAAAATGTAAGCATTTCAAAATTATCAATTTAGTTAATGCTATTTTAGTAATTTAATTAATTTATATTAATCATTTTATCTCATAATTATTTCTGAGGTAGTTACTATAAATCATTCCATTTTATGTATTGGAAAACAGAAGCACAAAAATGTCAAATAGTTTGCCCAAGATGATGCAACTAGAAAAGGGACAGAATTCAAACCCTGTTTCTGAATTCCATGTTGTTTTGTTATACATATTTAAGTTGTTTAACATGATATTTTGATACTCATATACATAGTGAAATTATTACTATAGTCAAACTATAAAATACTGATGAAAGAAACTGAAGACAGAGATAATGGAAGGGCATCCTACATTCATAGATAGGAATAATTAATATTGCTAAAATGTCCATAGATTCAACAAAATTTCCATCAAAATCCCAATAGCATTTTTCATAGAAAAAGGAAATACCACCCTTTAATTTGTATAGAACCACAAAAGACCCTAAAGTATCCAAAGAAATATTGCAAAACAAAGTTAGGGGCACCATGTTTCTTGATTTAAATTATATTATAAACTATTGTAATTCCAAAGAGCATGGTATTGGGTTTCATGTTTTTAATCACATTTTGGGCATATGTATTCTGACAGTTTCAAATCTCATAGCGCACACAATTAAAAAGCTTTTACTCTTCTAACTTGGCTAAAAATATTTTAAAGATCCTGTGAAACGCTTTGCTAGACTGTTATTGTTGTTAGGTGCCATTGAGTCAGTATCCAACTCATAGGGACCCTACATACAACAGGGGAAACACTATTGTCAGTGCTTCTCTGCTGTTCATAGGGTTTTCAATGGCAGATTGATTTTTGGGAGTGGGTTGCCAGATCCTTCTCCCAAGCCTACAGCACCTGGTGTTCCCAGGCGGTCTCCCATCCAAGTATTAACCAGGCCCAACTCTGCTTAGCTTCCAAGATCTGATAGGATAGGATGCCACAGGACTACTGCTGCAGGCCTTGCAGAGATTAGTATACATGTAAGTCCCTATATCAATGTCCTATTCCTGCTCTAATAAATCACTACAAATTTAGTCACATAAAACAACACAAATTTATCTTAAAACTTACTCTGCAGTTTCAAAGCTTGTATTTGGAAGGCAGAATGATGTTTCTTCTGAAAACTGCAGTGGAGAACCTCTTTCCAAGCCTTTTCTATATTTGAAGGGATGCTGCATAGCCCTGCATCATTCTGACATCTGTTTCCATAGTCATACCTCTTTCTCTGTCTCTGACTCTTCCTCTTCCCTTTTCCAAAGACCTTTGTGACCACTTTGACCCCACCCAGATAATCCAGGATAATCTCTCCATCTCAACAGCCTTAAGTATATTTATAATGTCCCTCTCCTATGTGAAGCAACATATTCATAGGTTCCAGAGATTAGGATATGGATATCTTTTTTTGGGGGGGCGGGGTATTATGCTTACCACAATTCGCTGATTCACATGAAGAGAGACCTTACCATTTAGGAAAACCATGTTTGATGGTCATACACTTAAAACCTTTGTGCTGAATACCAATACATGGTCTGTCTAGAACCTTAAGAATGCTGCTGTGGTGTGAATCTAAAATGTCTCCCAAAGGTCTTGTGTTTGAATGACTGAGCCCCAGCTGGTGGCACTGTCCTGGGAGCCTATTGGACTTAGGCAGGTGGCTCCTAGTTTTGTAGAAGTAGGACAATAGGGATGGACCTTTGGAGGTTTTATGTAGGCTCGCAATTTTGGAATCATTTTCTGCCTCTCATCTCCCAAGATGTGAGGCCCTCTGTCATAGGCCCTGCTGTGTGCTCCAGTGCCATGCCTGCCCTGCTGCCACCACCTTCCTGCCTCTATAGACTGAAATCTTCTAACCAAGAGCTCCCAATAAATCTTTAATCCCATAATTTATTTCTGTCAGGTATTTTTCACAGCCATGCACAAATTGACTAACACAAACATTTAACAAACATTTCACAATTCCTTCTACAGGTGATCTGTAGTTTTCTCTTCTCCATGAGACACTAACTTGATGAAAATGTGTCTGTCCATGGACTAAAAGAAACAACCCTTGTATATTCACAATCCTGTGTATTTTTAATTTTTTACCAGGAATACTTTTTCTCCTCCTATTGCTAGGTGCTTATATAGTCTGTTACAGCTCTTGGAAATTGTTCTCCACACTGTCCACACCTTTGGGACTCTCCTCTCCTCTCAACCTCTTTGGATATATGTATCTTTACAGCTCACTTGGCAATGAATACATGCTATTTGAACTACCTCCCCTTGGGTTGGGAATGGTAGAACAAAGAGCAACAAAAATATATAGTGGCTTTTAACAAACTTACTGAAACTTTTCCATCCTATGTGAGCATTATCTTTTTAAGTAGTCGTGGTCTACAGCTATGCATTTATTCCAAAGTAGTGCAAACACTATATTTGTAGTCTCGTTTCTTTAAAAAATGACCTTAGCATTTATTTAGAAGCTATATAAGAAAATGAGCTATATAGTTTCATAGCTTAAGCTTGCATTTTACCAAAATTTTCCACAGAAATAATGTATTCTAGTGTCTTTTTTTGCATTTTACAAAGCTGAATCTAAGTAACGGAATCATACCATTCATCTCTTTTCCCAATGAGTGGCTTCATTAATTTTAAATCACTCAATGAGTCATGCAAAACAATATTCTCCACTAAAAACTAGACTGGAAAACATACTTAAGGTTAGAGACCAAAATGAGGCTATCCTAACTCAACTCAAATCTAAATCTTAGAACAAAATAGTCAGAGAAAGTGGCTGGATTTGGGGAATGAGGGAGAAGTGGAAGAAAAACTTGGAAAAAATTAACATAAACAGAGAATTGTTGCAACTTGTAGAACAATAAGACTCTGTGCCCAATCGTACACAAAGAGGGATGCCAGGCCGAAACAACACACCGAATCAGTGGTGAAAGACAGCACCAGCAAGACAGATGGTCAGCACTTCTACCAAAGACAGATCGTAGGCACTGTCTCAGCATATTTAATACATATCAAGAAACCTAAGAATGTCCACCATGCTTGAGCATTGAGGCAAAACAGAGGAAAGAAGGACAAGAGGGAAATAGGGTGTGTCGTTTATGACCAGTGACTCTGCCAATAGTGAAATGTTGCCTGCTACATTTCAAAATCTGAAGGATGACATTAGAGGAAAAGTAGAAGTATTCCAAAGACAGAGAAGAACAAAAATACTCTTCTGTGTGTAAAGGAGAGGAGAAAGAAACTGTGGCACCACTCACAATAATGTATCTTTAATAAAATATACCTTTAAAAAATAATGTGCCTAATTCTCTACTGGCTATGGTAAAAATCTATTCGATCTTACCAGAATCTTTCTTTCATTTTTCTATTTTAGTGTTATTTCACACATTACCATGAATATCCACCTTACATGCTCTTAGAAATAATGTTCCATTATTCATTTACATTATATAAATATCTCTAATGAGATGAATGAAAACCCAGTTTTCTATGTTCAATATGAGCTTTATCAAATGCACAATTAACAACTGGTAAAAATCAAAAACAATAGTTTTCAACAGTATAATTTTATTTTTCCTAAATGGTCCAATTTCTGTAACTCAATGAATTATACAACCAATAGAAATGTGTGATATGTATTAATAGCTCAAACTTTCAATAACATTATTTTTTAAATTTGAAGGGATTAGATATAAGTAAAGTTGGGGGGCTGCCTTCATCTTTTATGACAGGTGGTAGTCATTCATTCTTTAGAGATATTGATATATTTTTGGCATAATTAAAAAATAGAGTAATTATAATGAAATGACTGCTATTTTCTATCTATACAGATGCTTCTCTTTCTAACTTTAAAATGATTCATATTCTCTTGGGACAGGGTAACAATTAGACTTGCAGAGTACACTGGAAACAAAATATAAAGACAGGATCATGCTACATAGAAAAGTACTAGATAAAGTAGCAAATTTGCCCAGATGGAAGAATGAGCAGCAATAAAGGACAGGAAAACTAAATCCCTTTTGTGTTTAAAGTGTTCTTTCCATCTACTGGGGACACTCTCTTGAAAATATGAAACCAGATTTTGTTGCTTTCTGAACTGACTGTAAGTTGTTCACAACATACTCTGCATAATGCCCCTCTATTCTAATCACATGGCCTCTATTTAATGAACTGTGAATTATTAAAATCCATGCTTGTTGATATTCATTTTTAAATGTGTCACTAACTCTAACTGGGGCTTGTGAAGTAGGAGGATGGTAACAGGGCATTTTGTCAGCATCTATGAGTGGTAGTGGGAGAAGGGCCTGGCAATCCACTCCCAAGGCAATTCCAAAGCACTCAGCCATTGAAAACCCTACAAGGATCACTATGAGTCAGATACTGACTCGACGGCACCTAACAACAACAACAACATGAGTGGTAGCTCAAATGTGGTGTCTCCTACTTTCTATCACATATCCAGTTAAGAGTGAGGTCAGCAGATTCCTTCATACAATTGTAGGGGTAATTCAGTTTCCACATTATGGGTAGAATCTAAAAGTACATTATAGTGAATGTGAACACAAAATAACATCTACTGTGCAGCAGCCAAATTAATCCCAATTGGTTGGCGTAAATCAGCACTCACTAATAGAACCGGAAATATAGGCCAGCAAACATCCAAGATTCTGATTAAATATTTAAAATATTGAGACATTAAAAATAAACACTAAAACATCAAAGATACTAGAAACAAACACTAAAATATTAAAGCATTGAAAACAAATATTAGAATATACTGTGATCTTGGCTTAATTAAATAAGACATTTACTCAACTTTAAAGACTAAAGCGCTAAGAGAGGCTCAAGTCCCACAAGCAACTGAAATTCATCATGTTCCAAATGAACCCAGAACTTACCCCTTTAAATTCCACTCCATTCTGTCCCTTCTGTACTCCTGAATCAGGATCACACAGTAGAGACAGATGGGCAATATGGTGGCATTCCTTCTCTTTCCCTTCCAAGCCTGTATTTAATATGTAGGTCAATGGCTTTTCCAGTCAGTCAACAATGAATTCAGCACATATCTTGAACTTACTCCTCTGTGTTGCTACTGCCATTAAGTTCATGACTATACCGTCATTTATCTGCACTATCCTGATAGCCATTTAGTTCTTTCACTTATTTTCAACAAATCTTTACTCGGTGCCAGAAGCTATATTTAAAAAGATTAATCAAAAACAGTACCTGAGTGTATAGTGCAGTGGTAAAACACTTATCTAGGATGAATGAGGTCCTAAGCTGAAGTCCTAGCACTACAAAACAAATGAACAAAGAAACCAGAAGGACCTGTTTTCAAGTAACTTACTCTTGAATAGAGGAAACTAGACACGAAAATATCACTAGCATTCTATATGTATCTGTAAAACAGTCTTTCCAGATAGAATGTGAAATTGTTCAGATTTAATTAGGTTCCAAACATCTACTTTGCCTCTCTTCAATTTATTTCCCATCATGATAGCAATAATTGTAAAATGATATTTGATGAGGTAATTCCCTGCCTAAATTATTTAAGTACCTATGCATCATGTACTGGTTAAATTCAACTTCTTTATACTCCTTTAAAACAAGTTGTCAAAGTATGATTGTGGACCATTGTTGGGGAAGTCTCCAAAACTCTTTTATTGGGTCTCTAGGGTAAAACTTATTTTCATGATAACCCTACACTCTTATTTACTTTTTTCAATATCATTCTCTCACAAGTATACAGTCAAATTTTCCAGAAGCTGTATAATGTGATGTTGCAACAGATTGCATGAAGAAGTAAATATGAGAATCCAGATGTCTTCTATTAAACTAGACAATAAAAATATGCAAAATTGTATAACAATGCCAATATCCTCATTAAATTTGTTTTGCTTAGGAAAAAATAATTATCTTTCATAAAATGTACTCTTTATTGCAACAAACAATGGGTTAATTATTGTTTTAAATAAATTAATAGCTATTCAAATATTTCTCAGCTTTCATTCCTAGTATTGTTGTTGTTGTTAGGTGCCGTGGAGTTGGTATCCAACTCATAGCGACCTTCACAGGGTTTTCAATGGCTGACTGTTTTGGGATTGCCTTGGGAGTGGATTGCCAGGCCCTTCTCCCATTTTTGTGGTGCTGGGAATTGAACTCGGGACCGCAGAGACTGCAGCGCAGCGCTCTACCAACTGAGCTAAATCCCAGCCCATTCCTAGTATAGCAAATGTCAAATATAAATCACTGAAACTGTTATTTAGGGTTCTTAATAATTTTTAAGAGCACAAAGGGGTCTTGAGACCTAAAAGATTGAGAAGTTCTGCAATTAAGCATGTCAAGTTATGAGCTTGCTTTGTCTCATACTGCTTTCACTAACTCTTCCCCAATCATACCAAGTGTTTCCATTTTCCAGAATACATAATACTCTCTCCTCTCTCCTGTCATAGACCATGTGTTAACTACACCTGCTTCTTGCCTTCCCACACCCTACACAAAGGTGGGCCTGAAACAGAACAAGGATGAGCCAGAGGAGCAAGGGTAGGTGTTCACAAGGACCCAAAGGAAAATTTACATTGGGTGGCTGTGGGGTTTTCTCTTGTCCCCCACTTTAATGTTACACTCAGATACCTGGAAACCAGTTTAAACAGGACAACTCCAAAACAGTATCTCCTTGTCAATCTGTTTTTTACAGAACCCTGTTGGTAATTAAATCAGCACATGCATTTCTAGTTTAATTGATTATAATGAAAAAATTTCTAGAATATAAAGAATCTTCATTTTTCTTATTTTGATTTCAAATGACAGTTTGAAGTTCCTGAGCTTCCTAGAACTTTGAATAGATGTTTCTAATATTGAAAAGCACATCTAAATGTCTTTCCAATATCTTATGAAATCTTCATAGAAAAATTTTTACTAATATTTGTATGCACTTCAATTCATGATAATTATTAGTTGACAAGTGGTATGTTATTTCCATGAAAGAAGATATAAGACAAGGCTATCATATGAGGGATGTAATATAACATTTTACAAACGATTGTCTCTTAAATCCCTAAACCCACCGAGGCAATCAGATGAGGAAACTTTTTGTTTGTTTGATTGACATTTTCAAAATCATGCTATCATATTGATGTTCTTCAGGAGTAGTTATACTAATATTCTGCGAAATTCTAGTGGGATTAGGGATATTTCTTCTAAAAAAATTCTCCCCCAGAATACGAAGTTTCCCTTAGATTAAGGAAACGGTTTTCAGGAAAATTAAGCTATCAGTCAGCCATATCTTAGAATGAACTACTTTAAACTTTTCATCAAGTTGCTTCTGCTTTAGTAGCTTGAGTACAGATGCTAGTGTTCTGGATCATCCTGTTCTTCTAAGCTTCATATGTACTTACAGTCTATTAAGGTAGAAAAGCTCTAGTTCCTCTCTGGATGATCATACTTGTTGACCACAGCAAACTTTAACTTCCCTGGGACTTCCAATCTGCTGACCTGATAACATTTGCTCTCTCCATCTTCCCTCTCATGTCCCTAATTCCCTTTGCAATATGACTAAATTCTATGGTTCATTATTATAATAATCCCATTGTGTAGGATCTAGGCTCCTTTACTCACCCCCAACTCTCTATCATCTTCAGCTATCAAAAAAAAAAAACGGAATTTATTTGACTCTAGGTATTTGGATACTCCATTCCTATACTCAAGCACATGAAATGGTTAGAGAAAGACTAATAACAATGATATCTCACTTTACTTTAATGGCATGAAACCACAACTAGATCCTCTTTCCTTCCAGGCAGCAAATCTCATTGAATAATGTACATTTCCCTATTGAATACATTCTCCCATTCTGAGTTGTTTGTTCCAAACTTTCTTCTGGATCAATGTTTTTCCACAGCTTCAATTCTCCTTATTCACAGCTGATGTCCTCGCATCTTTATTCATTTCAAAGATGGAAGCAATTAGAAGAGAATATTCACATTCTTCTATAGCAAATCTAATAACCTACCTGCCTCTGTCCCAACCATTTTATCTCCTCTCCTGTGACAAGTCCTCCATGTGTGCATTGAATCCTACTCCCTCTCCCTTATTTAAAAACTTCTTCCTGAAATAAGCAAAAAGCATGACAATGATGCCCATTGTCTCAGTCAGTTTGGGCTGCTATAACAAATATACCATTGACTGTGTGACTTCAACAGCAGGAATTTCTCACAGTTCTCAAACCTGGGAAGTCCAAGGTTAAGGTGCTACCACCAAAATGTTTTAAAGATCCATTTCTCCCATCTTTCAAACTCTTCCTCCTCTATAAGATAATCATTGTCCTGTCTTGTAAAACCACTATTTCCTTTCCTTTTCAAGTAGTTTGTTACATATGGAAACTAGACAGACCTGCATAAAAATCAAATTATCGATCATCCTTCTGTCACTTGAGTTTTCACTTTTCACTGTGTTTTTAAGATTCATCCATGTTAGTGCATTCAGTTTTAATTAATTCATTCTCATTTCTGTACATTATTCATCCTAGGAACATATGCTAATTTCTTTACCACATTTCTCATATTATTCATGCTGGGTTTTCAGGTGGTTTTCAGGTTACTGTGCTAGTCTTTCCAAGTTGCTATGAATATCCTTTTACATATTTTTCCATGACTATTATCCTAGGAACCATCTTTTCACCTTAAAAGACTTTATACTTCTATATTTAAGTCAATTTTTCATTTATCTTGCAGTACTCTCAAGGAAGACTTGTTTTCCTCATTCTGACATCCTTAGTCAACAATTTAGTGTAACCTTTAGAAATTATACTCACGTTACCTTAGATAACTCACTGAGTGAAGCTCTGAAGTTAGCATAGCAATGCCAATTAGCTGTCTATGTAGAGCTGTTTTCTTTTCCTAAAAGCCTCCACAAAAGCCTCCAGTATAATTTGAGAGCTATAGAAAATATTTTTGTCATTCTAAAATATCATAGGCTTGCAGCCATACCACTGTGGCATCTGATCCTGTCAGATCTCAGAAGCTAAGCAGGGTTTGGCCTGACTAGTACTTGGATAGGAAACCACCTGGGAACACCAGGTACTGTAGGCTTGAGACAAGGACATGGCAACCCACTCCCAAAAAAATGATCATCCATTGAAAACCCTATTAATAGCAGAAAAGCACAACAATACTGTTTTGTGTGTTGTACATTGGGTCGCTATGAGTCAGACACCAACTCAACGGTACCTAACAGCAACAGTAATATCATAGAAGTTTTTTTGCATAAAATTAGGTTGGTGTTCCCTAAGTATCTTAAAATGAATTAATTCAAAATAAGTATATAGAGTCTCTAATGTACAAGAAAGAGGAAGTACTTCTATTGTAAATTGGTGACACAATTAACTCATTTCAATGCTCATTTTAAGTTGACCAGTTGATTTCAAGTATTGATTACATTGAGGGATTAAATTTCTTTTCTTACCAACAAAGCCTGATGAATATAATAAATAAAAACACAAGACACCAAGTTAAACTTGAAATTCAGATAAATAATGAATAAAATTTTAGTTGAAGTATGTCTAATGTAATATCCAAGATCTGCTCATACTGACAAAGTATGGATTGTTTATCCAGAATGTGATTAACCAGGTATCCTGTATTTTATCTAGCAATTCTATACCAATTTTCCCAGTTAAAAGTTCTCAAGTTTTGCCCCAAGCTGTTTGAATTACTTACGATTTTTCCTGTATGTCAGGAAGTCACCAGCTACAGCGCGCTTAGCTAACCTTTCATTGCTCTTGCCTATATCTTCATTTCATACTGCACATTATCTTCAAGAAAAGCACTGAGAGGCTTATGAAAACTATTTTGCTTGAGGAGGATCATTTCTGCTGACAGTTCTCTAATAAGAGTGTTTTCTAAAGTACAGCAAATTTCAGTCTTCAAAAGAACAGCCAGGTTGCATGTCCAGTGGCTCACAGTCTTACATGGTAGCAGGGGCAGAGCTCCCAGCCCAAACCACAAAAGGTGAGATGGGAAGTTTGCAGAAGCTCATGGGGTTCTGCACTTGCAGCTATCTCCACAGGATATTTCCAGTTCCCCTTTGCCTTACCAGTTTGGCGTTCATTTGCTTCTGGCCATTCAGGGTGGGCCTGCCTCGTTCCCTGAGTTCCTAGCCATAGACATTTTTCCCATTCCAGACTAGCTATAACAAACAACCTTAAAAATGTTAGGCCAAAATTGCAGCACAAATACCCCATTAACCTTAGGGAGCAGCAGTGTGCTCAGTTGCTTTGGAGAAGTATGGAGAGGAGGTGGGGAGGGAGACATTCTTAGACATCAAAATGGAGACTTCAGAAATGCATTTGATGTTGAGCAGAGATGGTAGTACTCCCAGGAATGGTGGTTTCTCCAATCATTCCAGCACAGAATGTCAAGGCACAGACCCAGGAAGTTTCCAGTGGCTACAAAGATTTTCACAGCATGGGGGACTCTAACCCTTTCATTAGCAATGAGGAGAGCCTCTTCTCTTACTACTTAGAGGTAGGAGATATGGAGGAAGGGGAAGAACAGCTGTGGGTATGTGTACATCTTAGTGAGCCCAACAGTGAACAGCATGTATTAGATGAAGAACTGAAGATCAGGTCAGGGAGGAGTATATATTTTCAGAGACATCTGTCTTCCTGCAACCTGGGTGCTAAGTTCTTACTGTACTTTAAGAGAGGCAGCTAGGTTCAAGCGCTGGCTTTATATACGAGGCCTGTGGGGCAAGAGTCTTTGTGCAGAATTTCTTCCTACAGTGTGGTCTTCAAGACCATGTCAGTGGTGGCAATACTGTGCACTTTAACCAGCATGGTACCTGGCTGGCCAGTGGCAGTGATGACCTGAAGGTGACAGTGTTGGACTGGGTGTGGCAGCAAATAGTACTGAAATATGAGAGTGACCACAAAAATAATGTCTTTCAGGCTAAATTCCTCCCTAATTGTGATGATTCCACCCTGGCCATGTGTGCCCATGATGGGCAGGTATGAGTACCACAACTATCTACTATACCATATGGCAAGAATACTAAGTGTATGGCCAAGTACAGGCGCACTTCCCACAAGTTAACTCCAAAGTCAGACTTCACTTTTAAGTTTCTAACTTCAGATAAAGATGTAAATTGTTTCCTGGGAATATGTCCTTGAGACAAGGACATGCCAACCCACTCCCAAAAAACAATCATCCATTGGAAACCCTATGAATCCAGTGGCTCACATTGGACCCCAAGACAGATGAGTCATCAGGCGACAAGGACACCTGCACTTCCATATTTAATGCAGCACTCTTTGTTTTTGTTTCTGTTGCAGTACTGGGGGTTGAACCTAGGACCTTGTGCTTGCATGCTTTGCAAGTGCTGGACTACTGAGCTGCACTGCCAGCTCATTTTTTTTTTTTTTTTACTTTTTTGAGACAGGGTTTCACTAAATTACACAGACTGCCCCTGGTCTCGAACTTGTGATCCTCCTGCCTCTGCTGCCTGAGTAGCTAGGTTTACAGGTGTGCACCACTGTACCCAGCTAATGCAGCAGTCTTAACAATTGCAAGGGTATGGAATCAACCATGATGTCCATCACAGAGGAGTGGATTGAAAAATTATGGCCATATACACAATGGAATATTAACAATAAAAAGAATGAAATAATGCAATTTGCAGCAAAATGGATGGATCTGGAGAACATCATCTTAAGTGATCTATCCTAGTCCTCAAAAGAGAAACACCATATGTTCTCACTCATATGTGGGAGCTAAACCTAATTTAAAGCAAGAAAAAAATAAAACTATATGCAAATTGTTCTTAGATGCCATCAAGTCCTGTCCAACTCATAGTGACTCTCATAGGGTTTTCGATGGGTGATTATTTTGGGATTGTTTCAGGAGTGGGCTGCCGCATCCTTCTCCCATTTTTGTGGTGATGGGGATAGAACCCAGGGCCTCAGAGAGTGTAGAGCAGCACTCTAGCAATTGAGCTAAACCCCAGCCCAATATATATAGAGAGATATATTAAAATGAGCATTCATCTGCATCTAAAAAGGGAAAATATGAGCAAAGTTGAAAGAAGGTGGGAAGGGGATGAGTGGGAGGAGTCAAGGCTGGGGAAGGGGGAGGGGAAATAAAATACAAAGAAAAGAGGGGAGGAACATCCCAAAATATATGATTCAACTGTATGAATACGTGGGAGAAATGGTTCTGTAAAGCATGTAAGATGATGAATGTGAAGCAAAAGTGATGTCATAGTTGCATAATGGATATATATATAGCAAAAGTTTTGCTACTCTGTACCTCACCAAAATGTATAAATAAAAAAGAAAAACAAAACAATGTCATTATTTTTAAAAGATGCAACTGTTTTCACCATTGACCTCAGACAAAGCCATCCAAATTCAAAATTGGTGGTAACAAAAGAGAAGAAGAACGTGGCACTATATATGATCTATGTGAATCCTGCCAATACCTCCCAGTTTGTGGTGGGTAGATGAGGTGAGTTTATAAGGATTTATGAACAGAGGAAAATTGATGAGAATGAGAATACTGGAATAATCTAGAAATTTTTTCCTTATCATCTGGTCAGTTATGAGTACACGGGAAATATCACCTGCTTTGTGTACAGTCACGATGGCATAGAGCTCCTAGCCAGCTACAATGCTGAATATATTTATCTTTTCAACTTCTCTGACAGTGATGGAGGTCAATATGTTAAGAGATATAAGGGACACAGAAATAATGCCCCAGTGAAAGGTGTAAATATCTGTGGCCCCAGGAGTGAATTTATGGTAAGAGATAGTGATTGTGGGCATATCTTCCTCTAAAAAAAAATCATCCTGCCAGATCATTCAGTTCATGAAGGAGACAAGGTAGGTACAGTAAATTGTCCTGAACCCCATCCTTACCTACTTGTGATGGTGACTAGTGGCCTAGACCATGATGTCAATATATGAGCACCCATAGCTAAAACTTCCACTCAGCTTACTGGGTTAAAGAGTGGGGTTAAGGAGAACAAGCAGAAACAAGATGACTATCACTCACGCCACACTGACCTGTTTAACAACCACATGCTTTGATCCCTCATGAGTCACCTAACACAGAGAAATCATGACCAACACTAGAGAGATCCTGGAGATGGGGTGGGAAATGCAAACTTAACCAAGTCTTCCAGTACCTCAGCTACATCTGAAGAAGAGAAAAGTCAAGACCAAGCACAGTGCTGGCTGTTTTCATTGCCTCATACTATCTCATGCTAGATACCATGTCAGTAGACTTGACTTTTAATTTCAGCTTGATTCATACACTTACCTTTCATCTTTTGTTTTCTATAAAATATAATGTCTCTTACAGCTCCTTCTCTACCTTCCTTCCATGCATTCTTCTCCTATTCCTTTCCTCTTATGTGGTTTCTTTACTCCTCATTCCTTACCCCTTATCCTTATATAAATATACAAAATAAGTTATTTATGCCTCTTTTCCTTTGTTCCCTTAACCTCTGAAGTTTCCTAATTCTGGTTTAAATAGTCTTATTAGATATATCTTATTTCTGACATTAACTTGTCAATTTTTAATCTTTAGTAATATAATTTTGAATATCAAGTTCTTCAGTTGACATGAAAATTTCAGAAAAAAAGTTTATGCTTTAAAAGTAAAGTAAATTGAAAGAAAGTATGATTTTGTTCCTTGAGTGCTGACTTTTGGCCATGAATATCACACACACACACACACACACACACACACACACACACTCACACATTTCCTTATATATAACCATTTGATGTAAAACCATTAGAAAAATAACTATTAGAGTTCCATGAAGAACTTAAAATTCTCTGCAGATGTTTGTAAGGGGTTGAATTGCTTTAAAAGTATTTTAAGCCTTATTCAATGCAAATTTGGGGTACTATTCAACAATAATATCTACTTTATACATGTTATTTGCATAAATGAATGCAGAAACTCACCTTCCCCAAAACACCTACAGCACATCCTTCTTTGCAGACTTGGTAGGAAAGGATTTAATAAAATATCCCATGGCCTGACAATGGCTGTCCTTTGATAATATTTCCTGAAATTGATGTTATCTCTGTTCCCATGGGAGCAAGTACAGAAATTTTCATAATAAGATTAGACATTGTAATGGATAATAATTTTGACCAAATTTCCTGTTCACTGAGATTCAAAGTAGGGACAAGTGCCTGGGGATGTAGAGGCCTTGAGAAGCCCGTGTCTGCTGTCAGGAAAAGACCTTAAGGGTCCCCCAAGTGAAGTCACCTGGAGAATCCAGTGAGTCTGAGCTTAGGACTGTGGTTTAAAATTGGATATAAAGAGAATATAGCTGCAAACTAAGATCTTGAGTTCTGAAAACCCTGTATAACTGGATAGGATGTGCACAAACAACATTAATAAAACATTGAAAAAAACCATCATTTGGGATTTCATGTGACACTGCGTGTGTCAGTGAGAAAAATGACAAGAACAGATTAATTAGGTAGTTTTTTCCCACCTGGTATTTGTAAACAAGATTCTGTGTAGGATTTATACTCTATCAATTTAGCTAACCCAAAACTTTGTTATAGCTAGCCCTGGTGGCACACGCCTGTAATCCCAGCAACTCTGGAGGTGGAGGCAGGAGGATCAGGAGTTCAAGGCCAGAGGCAGCCTGTGTAACTTAGTAAGACTCTGAGTCAAAATGAAAAATAACACATGGGCTGGGGTATAGTCCAGTGGTAGAGCACTTGCAAAGTATGTGCAAGGCCCTGGGTTCAACCCCCAAGTACTGCAAAAACAACCAAAAACAAAACAAAACAAAACATAAAAAGACTTTGTTCAAGTTTCCCTGCAGCATGGATCTGAGATTGCTCATGCTGTAACAGTTATTTGGAAAAAAATTTAGAAGGCAAAGTTAAGGTAGTAAGTAGCCATATTTGTTTTATGCACAGAAAGTAGAGGGAGGGGCGCCAGGGCTGTTGCAGCTCAGGAACAGTTTTGCTTATATGCTGGCTTACCTCATCAGTGTCAGCTAGCAGCTGGGCCCACAACTACTCCAGTTCCCACTCATATCTTCCTTTAACTTCACCATCTCTGTGAAAAGGAGTGCCGGCTTCTGCAGAGCACTCATGTCCTCAAAGGTGGATGTTTGGAGGCAGTGAGAGATCAATACATGTTCCAGTCTGTCCTTGTTAGTTGGGTGCCAGCGAGTCAAGTCCGACTCATAGGTAATTCTCATGCTGCCCTGTTTATCCTTGCTTCCCTCACTTCATATCCATCTTTTCTTCCTGACTATCCACTTGGCTTCAGCTTCCAGAATCTAAAGAAGAGAGAAAAACCTTACTAAGACTGCTTAACCAGCTCCCACAACTAAATAAGGTCCAGGCCCCATTATAAGTCCCTTGTTAAACATGTATCGCACCCATAGTGGTTCTGTTCCTCTGACTGAACTCTGAGTGATGCAATCCCCTCTACATGCTTCAGGCTAAGCTCCCAGTTTATTTGCACTTGAATTTTAGCCATTTGGAGGAGTTAAAAGCCCAGGAATAAAGTAGTTGGGCTTGATGCAAATGTGTTTTATATATTTGTCTATCTATCTGTCTATCTAGCTACCTATCTATAGAGAGAGAGACAGAGAGATAGAGAGACAGACACAGAGAGAGAACTAAACTGAAAAATGCATAGTGCATACCTGTGTTCCCAGCACTCAGAAGGTAGAGGCAGGAGAATCATGAGACTGACACCAGCCTCAGCTGTATAGTGAGACCCTGCCTCAAAAAAGCACAAAACAATACAAAATAGTTATGATAATAGGTAAAACCCAAGCTGGTAGAGTAGATCTTAGAATACTGAAGAGATACTTTTAGTTTTGTATATATTGGTCCTATTAGTATACAGAAGAGAGCAATAGAATATAACCATGCCTGCTATGGAATCGTGAACAAAACTAACAATGTTATAAATTCAACAAGCAGATTAAATTGAACATTTTGCTTTAATTTTTCAATGTCAATTACTTTCATTCCAATATGAAATATCTACAGGACTGTGTAGGCCCTCATGACCTTTGTGCAATATTATAATTGTCTCCTAATTACATGCAGAATTTAACTGGATAAAGTTTTAACAGATGCCAAACTATACTTTTGAAAAGACATCTTCTGGCAGCCTTTCCTTAAAAGGACAGGTGTGGAAAAGAATAGAGATGGAGAAAATATATAATGGAACATAACTGCTAAAGAGCAGGCCAAAAAAAATTTGGATAATTCTGATAGTCCAACAGTGACCTTCAGCAGTGCTCATTCTACCACATTATGAGCCAAAAACATAATGCAGCAAATTCACAATGTACTTAATCTTAACCATCCTGTGATCAACTCCTACAAACTTCCACTATGTTAAATTGTCTCAACTTCCATCTCAAATGTAAAATAACAGGTTTGGATATTCAAATTTAGTTTGTATGTCTTTATGGAGAAATTAATGCATATTTATTTGCTGGATAAATTTCAGAGATGGATGAATGACAGTTCAGGTTCGCAAGGAGCCTATCATAGTCATCTCAGGTGGTATTCTGGGGAGAACTAAGGGTTCTTTGGAAGGCTTCATTGAAAGGGGGTTTGGAAGATCCTTACCCTGCTGCTACATTCAAAACACAATTTTGAATTGTGCTTTGTACATTGTATTTTGTATTATTTCTTTCAAGCTTTTGTAATCTCTATCTCTAGCACTGCTCCATAAGCAATCATCCACAGAAATTAAAGATATATACTGTAAATAGTATATTCAAGTGTAATTTCTCATTTGTTGTTCACAAAACATATAATTAAATAGAGGAGAGGAAACTTAAGTTCAAAGAAATTAAACTCCCCAAAATCATTTGGCTCTAGGAGATGCAGATTAGGGGATCAAATAGAATTTAAAACTAAATCCAAAGAATAGTGGTATGCAACATAGTTGTTTCAGTGCATGACAATTTGGTTTAGCTGACAGTAGAAATTTAGAGCCCAATATTTCAGGTCTTTTCATGATACTTAAGAATTACTTTCTATCTATTAAGGTCACTAGTCTTACCTTGAACTTTGGTCAACTCTCTGAGAATGAAGAAATGGCAGCCATTTTAACAAATCAAGTCCCTTAAAATGAATTGTAGGCATCTAAGGAAATAAACCAAAAACAATAACAATGAGCAAAAGAAAACAAAAATTAAAATAAAAACACAGAAGTGAGCTGGACATGGTGGTGCACTCCTACAATCCAAAGACCTTGGAAGGCGGAGGGAGGATTGTTTGAGGCCAGAGGCTGACTGTGCAATTTAGCGAGACCCTATCTCAAAATAACTGGAGAAGGGCCTGGCAATCCACTCCCAAGGCAATCCCAAAACTGTCAGCCATTGAAAACCCTATGAGGGTCGCTATGAGTCGGATACCGACTTGACAGCACCTAACAACAACAATATCTCAAAATAAAAAATAAAAAAGGGCTGAGAGTGCAGTTCAGTGGTAGAGCATTTGCCTAGCATGTGCCAAGGAAGGCACTGGGTCCAACCCTCCAGTATGGCAAAAAAATAAAAATAAAAATACAGAAGGAGAACATATCAGAATAGGGAGAGTACCTCTATTCTCAGCTACATATTAATCTGGATGACACTGGCTGAAGGAGTTCTTCCTTACAAAATTCTCTCTAGAAGCCTGTATGATTGGTTGTTTTGATTACTCTGCTAAAGACCTGTGATGTCCCAGACATTCTAGGTGCTCTCTTTCTCAGGTGATAGGTATGACCAAAACTGTGAGGGAATGGGATTCATGACAGGTAATCATTAAAATATCGGATCACAAAGAGAAGCTCCTCTTATGGATAGTGAATGTTACTAAGTAAAAGATGAGATTTGGGCCTTAGGTGTTGCCCTGTTAAGAACAATAGCGCAATTAACATTTATACTCATGAATATTTTTAAAAGGTTGCAATTATGAATTGGTGGTAAAGGCACATGTGAAACTTTGTAAAAGCTTTTGAAAAATGAAAATAAACTAAAATTAATATCACCAGAGAGATCCAAACATTTAGGGGCAAAAGATTTTACTCCACAAGGCTTCTCACAGCAGTATCTTTCAACATAATCTGCAGAACCTTAAGGTAATGGAATTGAGCTATATGGTACTGAAGATGTAGTTACATGACTCAATGCATTTGTCAAAACTCATAAAACAGGACAGCAAAAGAGTAAATTTCAATATATGCAAACTAAAACAATCAACTAGGATGCCAGAGGATCTCAGGATGGATACAAAATATGACAAATCTAACTGTACTGCAAATGCATGACATACTCTCCCTCTGCAGGTGGAGGAGAAAGAAGCTGGCTTAAATAACATTATCAGAAGGTGTTTTGAAGAACAACTGGAAAGCTAAAGACAAATGAAACTGCATATCAAAACTAATGTTGATAAATTTACTTCTCATTGGAGTTCACCATACTAATTTTCAGTCTATTTTACATTTTATGGCTGAGGTTCAATAAATAAGTAAATGGATAATGCATGGTGAAAACCAGGTTTCTCATTGGCAAAGGGAAATTATAGTTAAGCAAGGAAAGAAGGCTAGGCGAACTTGAGTTCTGGATTAGAGCTGGAGACATCAATATAAAGTCATGATTAGCTATATATATGGTATACACACACACATACACACACACAGTAGTACCTTGGCATGCTTGAACATTTCAATCCCTGACCAGTATTTTCAAGAGAATTCTGATTTGGTCCTCAACTACTGGCTTGGCATTCAACTACTACACTAAAATCTGTACAAGATGCCATGACACTCCCAGGCAAAATAAAAGGAACAGTGTCATTTTGCACATCAATTTCAAGAAATAAAGAGCTATTCTGGTGCTCTGTTCAGGATTTTTTTGTTTTTTTTAACATATATGTACATATGTATATGATGGTCATCATGGCACCCAGGAAATTTTGTAGCACTAGAAGTGTAGGAAAGAGGAAAATAGTAAGAACAAAAATTGCATTTTAAAAGGACTTACTGCTAAGTATGTGAGTGACATGTGTAATGTATGTCTGAAATAGCCATTCAGTGTGGTGCTAGAACCAATAAACACATTTATAATTTTTTCTTATGGGAAAAAAGTACTTGGTGCTCAAACTGGTTGGAACTCAGCCAGCCTTCCAGAATGGATCATGGTTCATTATCAACATATGACTCTGTGTGTGTGTGTGTGTGTGTGTGTGTGTGTGTGTGCATGTGTGTGTGTCTGTGTGTGTACATACATACTAGGGGTGCCAAAATGTGTACATTTTAAGATATTTTAGATATTTTATCTATGTATTACCTCTTGAAGTTGGATTATGGTAGGAACATGAAGCATGACATTTGCTCAAAAGATGGCATTAATCAAATGAATGCTAGTGTCAACATGTGACAAGGCAGGACAATCAAAGGAAATGGTGGTAGCACAGTTGTCCTTTGAGGAGCACAAAACCATTTTGAAGTGGTATTTGAAATTCAAGAATGTTGTGGGAGTGCAATGAAAACCAAGGTGTGAGTATGCAACAGAACCTCCTACATACCTAACAATTGCACACATTTGTGATCATTTGAGATGCACGGTGCTGTGTGTGATGTGCACAAGGGAAGATATGGGAGTCCTTGCACAGCAATACATCCTGCTGCTTCTGCTATAGTGTTGGGACAGTTTATACACGCCACAGAAGTCTACCAAACAATGTTCACGTGTGACAAGAAGGCAGTGTGACAAGCATATGATGCATTCTTAAAACAGAAAAATGGAAAGCTTTTGTCCCAAGATATGTATACATTTTTGGCACCCACTGTATATACGGATGGTGGACAAGTAATTGTAGAATGTGTACATACATTGATTAATGCATGTGTGTATATGTAATTTTAAAAGTCTCTCCACTCCAAGATTTTGGAACCAGATATGCCTTAGAAGCAAAGAAAAGAACATACATACCCAGCACCCAGATCTTGAATTTTTTTCATAAAAATGTGATCCACCAGTGAGCCACACCCTACTCCCTTTTTTATTTTTTTATTTTGAGATAGAGTCTTGCTAAGTTTTATAGGATGCCCCTGGCCTCAAACTCACAATCCTCCTGACTCAGTCTCCCGAGTCACTGTGATTTGTGGCATGTACCACAGTGCCCAGCTCCAGATCTTGATTTCTAATACTATCCTACAATAAAAGGAACCAAAAATCCTTGGAGAAATGACTGATTCTAGGACTGAGACAAGGAGTATACATGATAAATCTAGGGCATTTTGTAAAGCTAGATGGCAAGGAAATTCTCACAAACAAAAAGATGAGAACATATCAAAGGGACACAAAAATCAACTAAAGCAATTCCTAATTGTCAGAGGTAAAATAATTTGATCCAAGCAAATAATGTGGTATTAGATTACAACTAAAAGTATAAAATAAATATTCTTGAGTCTATATTGACATGAATGAATGAGTAAATAAATGGGAGAGAAGGTATACAAAGAGGAAAAAGTGGTCACTTTATAGTAAAGAAGTGTGATACACACCACTTTACCACGTGATGGAGGTTCATATTACTAGTGATAAGTCATCATTTCCTTCTAATAATGATTCAATGGAAAGGGCATTAATTGTTATGGTTATTCCTCCCCAAGCCTTATATAACCCAAGTCTAGCCATGAGAAAAATACCAGAGAACCCCAAATAGAGGAACATTTTACAAAATACCTGGCCAATACTCTTAAAAACTCTCAAGGTCATAGAAAAAGAGAAAGGCTGAGAAACTATCAAAGACCCGAGTAGAATAAGGAGATATGATGGCTAAATATAATTCAGTATCCTGGATGGGATCCTGAAACAGAAAAGGGGCATTAGTGGGCAAAGTGAAAAAAATCTGAATAAAGTCTGAAATTTTGTTACTAGTAAAATCTGTAGGGAGAAATTGGGAGGAAATTGGCAAAAAGCCCCAAATTGGTAAAACGGCTTTTGAAGATCTGGTTTGTAAATTAGAAATCTAGGGAAAATGAAAGTAACTTGGTTGGACATTTGTACAAAACCCTTCACAAATCCCCGGAAACTGATTGGACAATTGGACTCAAAGTTGATTGGCTCAGGCCAGTCTGTGGGCATGCTATATAAGGAATTGCACTGAGGCAGCATCTGCACGGACCTTCCGAAAGGAAAAAAACCCTCTTTTTCACCCGGACCTTTGTCCACCAACAAGGAAAGACCCTTTTTTTGCCCTGACCTTTGACTACCAACAAGGAAAGACCCCTTTTTCCGCCCGGACCACCAATGAGGAAACAGCTCTCTCCGCGCTCTCTCTCTCACCCAGACCTTCGGTGAGGAAAGAATGCTCTCCTGAAGCGACCATCAACAAGGAAAGAACTCACTCTCTGCCAAGGCCACCAACATGGAAGTATCTGCCCTTGAGGCTGTATAAGAGCTGCTAGCACGTAAAGCTGTACACTTTGGATTTTCTCTCTGCCCTAATAAAGGGCAGAGAAATAAAGAGCTGTGTTTGTCCCCACAAGGCAAAGGCGCCGAGGCTTTTCCTTTCTCCCATCTCCACTGGCATCCCAAGGGCTGCAGGAGTCTGCACCCCTCATCCGAGGGTCCCCAGTGAATTGTTTAGTGTCTGTGTGCATGGCAGTGCTGCCTGTCCGAACATCCAGGCCGGATCAGAAGGCACGCACCCCACAAAAATCCAATGCTGGTTTCTTAGTTCTAACAATTATACCAAATAATAGAAAATGTAACATTATAGGGAACTGATTAACCTATTATCTTTGAAACTTTTCTATAAATCTAAAACTATTCCAAAATAATTCAAAAAGTTGTTACATGCGAAAATATCCCTGGGAAGAATTCTTAACTGTATTAGCCATAATAATTCTGGTAATGTTTATCATATAAGTAGAATGTTTATCATTCACTTTCCTTGGATTTTGAAGACTCTATGATTCATGCTTAATAATTTTCATTATTTGTGACCTTTCCAAAATGTTCCTTTTTATCACTCTCTATTTTGTTCAA